>JASDQU010883022.1:25468-45324 GCA_032191745.1 Picea mariana
AAATTTTGCTCAATTTTCAAAGTGCTCAGAATGTGACGAAAATAGTGCCATTGCGTCCATCTCATCTTCCTGATTTCGGTGGTATATTTACTTTCTCAAATGGAGTCTATATGGAGGAGATATCGCGATCTATCCGCCAAGCCAAACAGGCAAAAATTTTGGATGTTGACTGTACCTGTTCGTACAGTCCGTACAGTGACGTGGCAGGGCCGTACCATCCGATGATGTGATAGATGTATGACGTGGCACACTTTCATTGGTCGATTTTTGGCGAGTAGTGTGTTGACACGTGTCTGGTTAATGGCAAATGATATGAGGACACGTGGCCCAATCCATGGGTGCCACGTGTCCCCCTCATTGTTTGGTTATATGTAAAAGTTTTATGGGAGTCCGCGGGACCTCCCCCACTATTAAAGCCTTGACAAACCTACGCTGACCATTATGCCGCCACATGAGTCTTGTTAGAGATATGGTTTTAATATTATTTAACATTGTTTATTGTATTAAGCGAAGGGGGGACGAGCTGGGGCTTAGCCCCGACCCATAGTTTTTTACCACATATAACCATTGTATTATATGGTGCACGATTTGTAATTACATACATATATACCATAGTTTGCATATTGTATTAATTATGCGCGCGGGGTTTGGCACCATAACCAATGGTTAAATGTGTGTGTATATAACCCGTGGTTTCACCGGTGGATTAACACGCGGGAGTTATACGGTTGGACAACGACTTAACCACTTTTGCCCAGCATTCGGTCACATGCTGCCATATGCCCAGGTGCTGAGGCGGTTAGGGGCTGGAGGCACCATAACTGTCCTACGGTTTGCATCGTTGGCACGGTTGTGCTCGGTGATGGGTTTTTGCGCTTTAAAATGCGTGTGAGCCAGGTTCACTGAAGGAGGGTGCGAATTGTAGAACCAGAGACAACAAGTTGGAGAAGGAGACTTCTAGGAGGCCTATCTTTCTCATTTTTTGACCGATTGAGGTGCCGAAAGAGCCCAGACAGGGGTTTTGGGATGCTAGGAAGCCATTGGAGCAGTCAGTTTGACAGTTTGAGAATTGTAAGACATGTTTTTGAGAAATTTTTGAGAAATTAATAATAATGATCCATTGGAAGCTGGACCAGGAGATGTGACCTATGTATGCTGTTCAATATTTATGTGGTTGTCTATGTGTATCTTGCATAAGTAATCCTTAATTTATGTGTTTCAAACTGATCCTGTTGCTTTAAACACATAACATTTCACTTGCAATAATTATTCAAGTTTTTCAAGTCTTCTTCATTTTTAAATCACTGACTAAGTTTCAACTAAGATAGGAAATGACATGCTCGTGGAGCTCATCATCCTCCTGAACCAACACCATACCAATCGTCTCTTTGGATGAGTAGACATAAATCAAGTAATCTCTATCATAGTCTAGAGACTTCAGTAGAGGTGTCAATACCAAGGATTTCTTCAAAGCATCGAAGGATTCTTAGGCTCGCTCATTCCAGATAAAAGGAGTGTCCTTCTTTAAGAGATGCATGCAACCCTTAGTAGTATTATCTTAGTTCACTATAAACCATCATAAAAAGTTAGATTTCCCCTGTAAACCTTGAATTTCATGAATGGTGTGTGAGGGAGGCAATCGAAATATTGCCTCAACCTTTAACGGATCTACCATGATCCCATTCTCAGAGACTGAAAATCCTAGAATTCGACCTAAACTAATACAAAAGATGCATTTATGATGGTTCAAATGGATTTGATAATGAAGAAATCTTTCAAAAACTAGTTGAAGGTGTTTAGGGTGATCCAGTCTCTTACGTGAGTGAGCAGCGAGATCGTTGAGATAGGCTTCGACTATGTGCTTGAGATCGTGAAATTCGAAGGTCATAGCTCGTTGGAAGGTCACTCTGGCATTCTTAAGGTCGAAAGGAATCTTCCAGTATGTGAAAGTACCCCAAGGGAAAATAAATTTTGTCTTATGTTGGTCCTCGGGCTTAATCAGAATTTGGTTATACCATGAAAATCCATCCATAAAAGAAAAAACATTGCTTCCTGCACATTCATCGAGAATCTGATCGATGAAGGGTGTCAGGAAGTTTTCTTTAGGACATGATTTATTCACGTCACAAAAATACATGCATACATGGATGGTTCCTTTCTTTTTATTCACTAGAACGAGATTGGCTACCCATTTAGTTAAGGGAATCGAGTAAATAAATCCAACATTAAGTAGTTTTTCTATCTCTTCCTTAATAGCAGGGGCCTTCCTAAGATTGATAGTTATAATTCATTGTCGAATAGGCTTAGAATCCGAGTATGTTTTAATCTCATGTTCGAAAAGTTGAGGGTCATTACCCAACATCTCTTCATATGACCAAGTGAATACATTGTAGAATTCCTTGAAGATCTCAGTGTAGATCAGAATTTCTTCTTGCGAACAATCTGCACTGATATATACATTTTCAACCTTGCCATGAATATGAGAGATATCAATCGTGACAATAGGAGAGATACTGGTCATGTTTCCTTTGGCATAAATTTCATTTGTATCAAGTGGTACTATGGCGTGACCAACTATATCACTCAATGTAGGTCTAAAATGAGCTTGTTCGATTCTAGCAAGTTCTAGGAGAAAATAAGAGCAGTGATGCATATCATCCCATTTCCTATCAGAACCATTCATGGCCTCTATGATAGCTTCATCCGAAGTTAAAGTCTCATTGAGGTAGTCATATGAACAAGATGATGAAGTGTCCCACACAGGCTAAGGAACAGGATCCTCCTCATCCTACTGCGAGGTAACAAGACTTGGATCAACGAAAGAGGCAAGAACAACCTGATACACTATCTCTATTGTTGATAGTGGCATGGTAATTCCACTATGTGACTAAGCTTCATACAATGTAGTCTAGGAAGGTAGGGTCCAAGGATCGTTAAAATATGAAGTTCAGAAAGGAATAGACCTCTTTGACGAAGCAGACCTACTGGACATGTCATATATGTGACAAATCGGTGCAATGAAGTCGAAGGTACCCATAAGGGACAAATACATTCTGACATCGATATTATCAGTTGTCGGCTGATAATTTTCTATCTCGGGGATCGAAAACCCAACCGATGCATTGGGGCTAGCATACACAAAGGACAATTGGTCAATAGTCATGATATTCCCATCCTGAGGAAAGAAAAGAGTAAACAAAACAGACAATAAGATTGCAGTCATTGCGTAAGTCCAAGTGTTCCCTAGTAACAAGTTTTAATCGAGGAGTGCATCAACCACCTCGACATCCACCTCTACCATATTCCCACCTAACTGGATCGGGAACACAGGAAGAATATTGTTAGGGTAGAAGGAATGACCGTCAAAAGAAGTCAACATGGTTAGAGATTGAGAGAGGGTTGGAGAACCTAAGGATTTCCAATAGAATACGGACATCACACATGTTGCAGCGCCTTCATAAAAAATTGTATGTTTGATGGTATACTTTGAGTAACCCATGAAGATTTGGAATTCCACATGGTAAGGCAAGTGAGGCTTCACATCAGTCATGTCAAAATTGATAACTTTAGATAAAAAAAATATCTAGACCTCCTAACATAGATAGCAAGTCATTCCTTTGTGAAGGACACATCTAGAGTACCTCCATAGCTGACATTTCACAAGGGGTTTGACCCAAGTCCTCAACAATAGAGTATTTTTGGGAGGCTCTATCATTAGGATTTTGGGAAGATCGCTTGAGTAATCCTTTCGGAATATGAGGTGGGGGCTTTGGTTTTTCGATCTATAAAGGCATCTCTGGAGGAGGGGGAGACTCTAAACTAGGTACAGGATGCAAATAATTGTAATCGCGAGATCGAGTGGCTACATTAACCTCAAATTTCACCATATTGATGCATAAATGGTCACCATCCTGCGTCGGTGATTTTTGACTTCCACTCGCTGCATTTCTGACATTTGAGGAGATCGAGTCCATGTGTTGATTATGTGGAAAAGTATTAGTCAACACAACGGGCGGTAGAGATAAAATCCTCGTAGCTTCCCGAGTTTGGGGCATAAGTGGGTAAGGTGATCATCTATACAAATCTTATAGGTAAAATTCACCTTATGCCTTTCTTTATTTCCCTCACCAACATTATTATTCGACTTCTCATTATTACCGTTTTCCTTGGGTTTATTAGTATTCTTCCCACCCCCATGATTTTTACCACGTCCTTCCTTTTTATTCCCTCCTAGTTGTTGGTTACCATTAGGGTTGGTCAATGATTGCACAAAATGTACATCCATTAACTGAGTGGGATTATAGGACATAGATCAAGCTATCCCTCCTACAAAATGGTTTATAGGAAACTCTTTCAAATGGCTTCTCACCGAGTTTGTAGATTTCACATTGGCAGATCCTACAATGCCATCAAAATGAGGCCCGAGATTTTTTATAGGGTCATATTTTGACCTTGGTGCATCTAGAAGAATCACATATAACATCCCAAACTGAGAATATATGAGATCTAATTGTTGGGATTTAAAAATCTCTTCTTCCTCATATGTAACCCTGGATGTAGAAACATCCTTCAAAATATAAGGTTGTAGAGACTTAAGGAACCACTCTGGAAGGAATTCTGAGGTTATGTAGGCCTTGATCAACTTATTTCATCTACACCACTCCTGGATGTGATCTGAGATATGAGTGGCTTTGTCTTGACGGAAGGCCGAAAGAAGTTATATTCCTGCATCGTAACGTACTGGAAATTGGAAGTAGTTGAGGAAGACTAAAACCATCTGATTAAAAGTTCTATATGTCCCCCTTGGTAGCTCGATATACCATTTCATAGTGACCCATGTGAGGATGTGTTGAAACAATTTTAACTGAATAGAATCATCATTAAGGGATTTCGAAGAGCACCAAAGGTAAAAAGTAGTGATGTGATCACCAGGATCCTCATCGGTTTTGCCTTCGAATTTTGGAATATCTGAAGGAAGCTTGGTGGGGATGGGGGGGCATGTCAAATCATGATGAACATGGTCATTCATTAACTTAGACAAGTATAGCAAATTTAGTGTGTCTAGAAAAGGGAGATGGAGTTGCGACATCTAGCAATAAAGCTCCCTGGAAAGATTGTTGTTGGGGAATCACAACCCATCCAGGGTTCTGGTAAGAACCATGGACATGTCTGGGATTTTAAGACCCTCCTCCGAACTGATTCATGAGGGGTTGGTTGGGTACCATTCCAATAGGAACATTATAATGAGGATTCTAAAAACTGGGCTCATCTGGAGTGGCTCCAGGTTGGGGGTTTTCCAAGGTATGAAACCGACCTCCTTTGGGTGTGAATCCAGAGGATAAAGGTGGATTCGTCATGCCAAACGTGTTGGTTGGAATTGGTACAAAGAACATAGGTGTAAAGGACTGACCGTAAGCAATAGCTTGTCCTTCAGGTTGGTTACTCCATCCAGAAGCATTAGGACCAGGATTAGACATGGGGTTAAAAGGAGGAATGCCTCCAAATGTAGGAGTCATTTGTGGGAGATGAGCACCACCAAACGAAAATGGATTATGTGGAGGATCCAGTCCCCCAATTCCAATACTAGTATTCATACTAGACGCTAGTATGGAGGATGAAAATTTTGATGTGAAATTCGGCATACCATAAGAAAAAGGGGTATAGACCATAGGGATGGACTAAATATTGTAGCCCGATGAGTGACCAAGGGACCCAAAAGGGTTTGTGGCTATAGGTTGAGTATTCACTATAGGATGGACAGGAATGACAATAGGAACCTCCGACACTATAACCATTGTGGTTAAAGGTGTCAAAGGAGTACCGTTAACTACAATAGGTATGGGAGTTAAAGGAATCCCAGTATATTACTAACTCGATTCAATACTCATCCTTGTATGATCACAATTCTGGTAAGTGGAGGTGTGTGTACCACGTTTGATAATTTTATGCCTTTTAGAAGTCAAAGACTCAACATGCAGTGGTAATTATAACAAGCGGTGAGAACTGCGGGGAAGTTGGTCTAGCTCCATGATGACTCAAGACTCAAGATATAAAAAAAAATCCTAAGGCCAACTAGTAATCAAGGACCACACCAAAATAAAATTAAAAAAAAAGGCCAATATGCACACAAACATAATAAAGTGGTTGAAAGGGCCTCCCTCCCTAAAGTAGGTATGCCTCTCCCAAGAGGGGCCTAAGACTCCTGGAAAAATATCGGAGGTATCAAAATCAGTTATAATGGCCCTCATGGGCTTAACAACTAGTCGATCAAATCCCCTCAGAGAGGTAATCCTCCATAAAGCTTGTGTGTTGTCCGACCCTTATCTGACCCAGGATACCTGCAGAATAACCTTTGCAAGTAACCTATGTGGTACCTATGTCAAGAAACTAAGAAACCATAGTATAACCAATGCATAGGCGAACAATCGTAAGTCAGGTCTATCATATGGGCAGGGTAACAAAGCTTGAAACCTCAAAATCACCACCTCTCATAGAGGTAAAGGTACTAGCAATATCCCCATATATGAATATATCCCTAGAAATATAGTTGACACTAAGAAGGTATTGGGGGGATATCCCCTCAACCAACTTCACATGAAATCATTCTTAACTCCGGTGTAAGTGGAGCCTCTTGATGTAACCAATTATAAAATGGATTTCAACACTCCCCTAGTTAGACATATATGTTGATTTAATATCCTTGGAGAATTTTACTCACAAAATCCTATTCCAAGGCTCTAAATCCAAAGCTAGGTTGTGGTCCCTAGAAAATAAAATCGTTTCTAATCAATTTTAAATTATAGTGCTTCTTTTAGTGGCCTTGCTTACTCAAAAAAGGTGTGGTCGTGAAACTAATGATTTTATGAATCAACAAGTAAAATAAATGAATATGAATAAAATGCAAAGTCCTAACTTCAATTCCCAACAAATGATAAGATTTCAAAATCAAATTTTGAATTTATTTTTGCAATTCCAAATAATATGCAATATTTATATACATGTACTAAGATCAATGATAAGGACCCAAAAAATCAAATGCCAACAATGAAAAATGCCTAATATTTTTGTATTTTCAATATAAAAGAATGAAAATGCAAGAACTGAACCAGAAGCTTGATATAAAGACTCTACTGTATGTAAACAGAGACAAAACAAGTAGGATATCAATAAGAAAACACCCATCCCAAGATGCAAGGAAAATCAATGAAAAGGATGATTAGTGTTGGCCCTTGGTTATGGAAGGAAGTGAAGATCAAGGAAGAAAAGGTCAAATGTGAACTATGCGGGAGACACAGTGACTGTCACTAGGTCGATGTAAGCAAAAGAGAAGAAAAGCTAGAGTGAAGTACAGAAAAGAAATTCATTGTATGAGGAGATTGAGGATGACATATCAACAAGGAAGATGGTTCGAGGACAACTCAGCAAGAAGATAAAGCCACCATTGGATCCTTTGGAGCATTGTGTGAGAAGGGAGGAAATACAGGTTGGCGAAGCCCTGAAAAGGCGGGTCAAGTTGACCTAGGATTTTAGACACCTAGGGTTTTGGGTAATTAGGGTTTTTCCACCTAGGTTTCGACCTAAGGTTGTCGGTGAGGGACTATAATGTATAAATAGAGGTCGAGAGGACCTAGGTCGGGTTGGTACTAGTGTTGGGTATTGATATTGATTGTTGTTGGTTGAGAGATTATTGTACTATGAGAGAGAGGAGTGTTGAGAGTGAGAGCCTTCTGGTATTGTAAAATCTTCATCTAGGTGTGAATATCAAGTTTTACAGTTGGGTGCCAGGAAGGTGGGAGATAGAGAGAAGAAGAGAGAATATCTTCTAACTAAGAGTGCAGATCAGAACTGTAAGCTTTATCTTAATATATCATAAGCACAGTTCTGTGGATGTAGCCCTAGAGAGAGGGTGAACCACGTATATTTTGTGTTGTATGTGTGATTGATGCCTGGATCTCTGTCATTGTTATACTGTTATTTGCATTATTGTGTTAGATCAGATTTATAGTTGCGCAGAGTAGATCTAATTGATAAGAGATATATGAATGTTGACTTATTGTTGTATTAGTTCCACTCGATATTCCCCTAGTTGTAGACATCTTTGTCCTGCAGCCCCCCTCTTAGTTGCTTCGGGTGAGACTACATCTTCTTCACAGGTGTTGTCGAAAGGGATAGTATCTAGGGCTTGTTGGTGATATCTTAGAGTGAACCCTGGGTCTGCCTTTGTGCCAACAAATGGTTTTGTTGTCGGGACCAGAATATTTTTAAGGGAATGTCAAGGTGGTTCCCATCGAAGACAAATATTCAAAAGTGGATAGACGATCAAGAGAGGGACTTCATTGAAGCCTAGAACAAGAACCCTAAAATGAGTACTGAAGACTGGCTACAAAGACAGATCTTCACCGACACTCACAAGATATTCTTTGGATTAATCCACTAGGAGTTGTTTGAGTGGTTGGCTAGGTTAGACGATACCCAGTTTGAGATCATATATAGACCTCCTGTGGTTTGGACACCAGCACTAATACAGAAGGTCAAGAGAGTTGACAACGTTGTATCCAGAGAAACAGATCATTGGTTTGATAGTACCATTGGAGGGTATATCACCGAATTTGTTTTTGATAGGGTAGAATCATATAGACAAGTCGAGAGATACTTTTTCGAAGGACCCAGAGGAAAATTTTTGCACTTTCTTAAGTTGAGAATCAAGATTATGTTGCATGAAAAGAACATCTTGAAGATACAGTAGATTGGTTGGACATGAAAAGGCTAATGTTTAGAAATTTAGACAGTGACAGTGACACAAAAGATTGACATACGCACAGTGGAAGAATATTCAGAGGGGTTCACCTTGAGAACGTGTTTAAGAAAAACTATGGAGAATAGGGTTTCTACAGTGGAGAAGAGGTAGATCTAACCGACGAAGAACATTCAGAACCCACCAGAACAGAAGAAGGAGAAGCTGAAGAACTTCACCAAAGTGAGCCAGAAACCTTAGGAACTGCATAGATTACTAAAGTAAGTATCATTAAATCTCATGTTGTTTCAATAGCACCAAGTAGCCAGAATAGCTAGAACCACCAGAGTCTTTAGAGTGCTGTTACTAGCAACTCAGCCTATACTCAGACAGGAAGCCTAGGGAACTCTATCGCAGATGAGATGAGGCTCCCTATCTTCAGGGGAGATGGATATGAGGATCCTGATCAACACCGGTTCTTATGTGAGGACATATGGAATATTAAAAGTATCACCGATGAAGCCATCAAGAGAACCCAGTTCAGCACTACGCTAAGGGACTACGCGCTGAGCTGGTACATGAAACTTGTCCAAGGAATGGCTCAGCCTAAGCCACTCAAAGAGATCAATAATGCACTGATTGCAGAGTTTAAAAAACCTAAGTCGAAGTCACAATGTATTACAGAGCTAAAAGAGATCAAACAAAAGGTAGCAGAACCTATTTGGGAGTTCGACCAGAGATTCAAGACCCTAACAGGCCGATTAAATTTTCAGATCCCAGATGAACAGAACAAAGAATGGTTCATCACAACGTTGTTACCACACATCAGAGTCCCTCTAATGCAGTAGAATATTGCATTGTAGGCAGAATCTTTGGAGATCTCCATGAAGCTTGAATCAACACCTATGGGAGAATCTAGCTCAGGCATGAGCCAGATCTTGAGCTAGCTGACTAGTTTGTCTCTGCAGGTCGAGGATATGAAGAAGGACAAGGGGAAGGACAAAAGAGAAGATATATGGTATGTACGATGTGGATCCAAAGGTCATGATAAGGAATAATGTCCCTTATTCCATGAGTATTTGGCCTCAGGAGTACCGATCCCCTTGAAGCAAGTTAGCCTACCCTGGTGCGATGTTTGCAGAAATAGGCATCGCCCAGCTGAGTGCTATTACATGCAAAAGTATGTTCCAACACCCACAAACTTGTATTTCATGTTCTGTAAATCAATGGGGCATGATGATCAATATTGTAGAGCTTACGATCTCATGCATGAGAGGTCGAGGGACATATACAAGATTCAAGGTGAAGCATAGAAAGAAGGAAACACTCTGCAGTGCAACTCTCCAGGGAGAAGAAACTTCAATCCTCGTAGTGGATATAGAGGACAAGGACGAGGAGGAGGTATGGGCCGAGGCCGAGGAAAAATAATATGTTATAAATACGTGTAGCCAGGACACTTGGCAAGGGATTGTCAGAATCCTTGCACAACCTGCAGTTATTGTAACTCTTTCAATCATTTCATAGAAGAATGCCCTGTGCTATTGGGTAAGATTTAGGAAAGATGAGGACCCCAGTAGAACCCACAAGTGAAACTAATATATGACAAACCACGCAAAACAGACTCTAGAGTCGCTATTATTACTCGAGGAGGCGCTGCTACAGGAGAAGATAGAACAATCCAAAGAAAGATCACAGAAGAGTCAGGTATCAAGAAAGCTGTGGAGAAGACTCAGGCTTTTGATGCAAGGAAAGAAAGATAAATCTTCGAGGAAGCAAGACAAGAGTTCAAGGGGAACCAAGGATCCTCATCTAAAACGCGACCATAAACAAAAGAGTATGGAATGCCTCAGGAATTCGATCAATCGACTTCACCGAAAGAAGGAAAATAGGTAAGTAAACTCATCGAATTTTTGTACACTTGTCTTAAGTTAATTTGGAATGAGAATGTTTTGCAAGAGTTATAGAACCTAATCAGGCAGTATGAGCTAGGAAAGGTAGACCCCTTATTGAACAGGGCAGTACACCAGATTGGTAAGAAGAGAAGAAAAAACAAAGAATTACATTTGAATGCTCAAATAGGAGAGCATGATATAGACTATGTGGTCCTTGACTTAGGGTCAAAGGTCAATGTCATGACGAAGCAAACTTGGGCACTAATGGGAAAATCGAAGTTGATCTATTCCCCTATCATGCTTACAATATCTAATCAGCAATATGTCAGCACGTTTGGACGATTGGAGCATGTCCATGTGGACATCAACGGAGTTAGGACCTTTGCAGATTTTGAGGTAATTGAAATTGTTGATGATAGCTTCCCTTACCTCGCATTGCTAGGAATTAATTGGGCCTTCGACAATTCTACTATTGTTGATTTAAATAAAATATGCATGACATTTGAAAGAGCTGGACTTAGGGTCATTACACCCTTAGATATAGATGAGTGTCCGCTATATACATAGCCCATCAGAGAAGAAGACCACGCATATGAGATGGAAAACATATATAAATTAGCAGCTAGACAACAGGATTATATCAACCCTATTGTCGATGGAAATCTAAGTTCGAGAAGTGACAATGCGTTTTCATCAGATTCAGAAGAAGCGCTAGAGAACTGGTAGAACCATATGTATGAAGTATCCACAAGGATATGTGCTTGACTGACCAAAGAAGTTTGCTAGATTGGTACAACAATAAGTAACTTTCCTACCTTTGATGGTCTGAACCCTTTAGAAGCCTTCCACTCAGGTTTTGAAACAAGTGTACCAGCACAATAGAGGCTATTGGCTATGGATGAGGCTCTGAAAGCTACACCAGCAAGATGGTGGGGGACACACAAAAGAATATTATAGATTGGACACAATGGTGAACCTTGATGATAGCGCAGTTCTCAGCACAAGTAGGAATCTGTGAAATGAGGTACATAGGTCGAAGCTCCCTAAAGGACCATATGCAAACCTGCGAAGAATCCTGGAGTGAAATTACTCAAGAAAAATGGGTACACAGATTCATTAACATGTTGGACATGACCCCTATTAATTGGTACCTTCAAGTGGATCTGCGCCTCATCACTGCAGATTGGGAAGGTATGCTTTAGAATTTTGTAACCACCTTTTTGTTTGAAAGTGAATTTCCTTCAGTAGAACAAGAACTACAGATTGTGAGGAAGAAAGTATTTAAGGAGGCATCTAGCCTTCCTTTGGAGCAATAAGAGGATGAATGGACTGGGCCATTCTAGAAACTACAAGGATGTTACAACATTAATGCCGATGCAGATGATGATCTAAGGAAGGTGTTAGCGATCAAAAATGCACTGGCATTTTGTTTGAGAAATGATGCCTAATATCGTAGGGAACTTTTGACTACCTTCCTGAGCTCCAAATGCAGATTTGAAAGTACCATTGGAAAGATTAGTATTTCTAGATGTCAATCGACTATTCAAGCATGTAAAACAGACTCTCCACGACTCAGAAATTCAATTTTTCCCAAGGCAGTTTTTATTTAAAAAATCTGCGCTTTCACCAGCTATTCCGCCTTGAACTTTGCTAGTTAGCTGGTGAAAGCTCTGCTTTTCACCAGCTAAAGGGTCGTATTTAGGGAAAATTAGCTGGTGAAACCTGTTACATGGCAGCAAGGTCGTATTTTTGCCCAGATTTGACTTCTTCTCAACCAACTCTTTCGAGGTTGGTTTCTAAAGACGCATAATAATTAAATACATCAGATTTAAGGTTTTATCTTGATGTATTTAATGTTTAAGAAGGTGGAAAAGTGAAAATGGTGACCTAGTTCATGAGCAAAAAATTGTTTTTTTTGCCAAAGGTGGAAAATTCGAATTTCTTATGATGATTCATCATCCTTGGAAGGTCTTCTACATATGAAGGCTATTAAGATAGAGTTTGACTCCTTAGATAGGATCTTTTCCTATTTTGTTTTGACATTCCATTTTTAGTATTCTAGATCCATTTCTATAGGATCTCATCCTACACTTGTTGTATCTATTTGGATTTGACTATTTTTAGCAAATCTGATCCATCTTTCAAGGATCTAGATTTCATCTTGTAAGGCTATAATTCCAAACACATTTGGAGCACTAAGGGTTCGATTTTGGATACAAAAAATGCCTTATTGTAAATATACCTTTTGATGTTAATACAAATCACAGGTTCCTCTCTCTATTGATGTCAATTTTCCACCTTCTTTCTACACTTTAATTCATGTTGTTTCAGCTACAGATGATTGTTATCTCATTGGTTAGCTCATAACTAAATTAATAGTTTCTTCAGTGTTTATTAAACCCTACCTTGTGTACTTGGTTTATAAGCATTTGTTCTTCGCCCACTTCAAGTAATTAACTGATTATTAATCCTTGAGAGCATTGTTTCATTTGATTCTCATTTTGATTGTATGTATACCATATTGCTACTGAGTTATCCCATTGATCCACATACACAAAACACTCAAAAAAAATTGACTTGAAGTTACCAAGCAGCTTTGGTCTACAACCACAAAGGGTTTCTTGGAGTGATAACAAATTGGCATCGTTGTCGGGGAGAGGAGATCGAATCTCAACTTCCTTGGGAGATGACAAGATCCAACTTTGATGATAAACAAAGATTGGGCACACTTTCGGTTGTAATCATCTATCTGGCGGCTCCATGAAAGAGAGATTTAGTGGCGACTCCACAATAATCAAATGTCAAAGGCGTTTGCAGCTCTTTTGGCTCGGAGGTTTGCACCTCTTGACTTCTCAACATTTCCTAGTTTCCCACATCCAGTTCCTTCTATAGATATTTGGGGAGATCACCTTCCAAGATTTGCAGAAAAGAAAGAAGATAATCCTTCAGATCATCTCATCAGATTTCATCAATGCATGGTTCAGTTAAATATTCATGATGAAGATGTGCTCATGAAGATGTTTATGTATTCGTTCGAAGGTGATGCTCGTGAATGGTATAAATCTTTGCCTTCTTCTAGTATATCTTCTTTAAAATAATTTCATACAACTTTTCATCATCGTTGTGAAAGATTTTTTTCTCAGGAATTTCTTCTTGAACATTGTTGTGAAGAATATATATTGTACGATGAGGTTGAGAGTTCTCCTCCTTCATCTTCATTTGATTATTGTACATCTGAAGATCTAATTATTCCAAGTACAAATCATATGAATCAAATGTCTATTATTCAAACATATTTTCAAACCGGTGTAGGCAGTCCTCAATTTTTAGTTTTGCAGATGGAGGAAAATAATACCAGTCATAAGGAACATAAAGAAGAATTTTTTTCTTCTTCTGCACTCTCTGATTTAGTTTTTGATGTGAAGGTTGTTGATGAAGAAGAAGATATCTTTCATAAAGATCCAAAGACTCTAGATGACCTCCATTTTGATATCAAATTTGTAGATACTTTTGACATCATATCAAATGTACCTATTGTTTCTAATTTGCATAAAGACCAGGTCATTTCATTTGAGATCACAGATAATAATGAACAGATTGATAGATCAACAAGTGACATTTTTATATCTACAGAAGATGATGAGAGTAGCCTACAGTTTCTAGATTTGCAAGCAAAGAAAGATTTCATCATATATGAAGAAGGAGATGGTGTGCTGGAAAGTTCAGATCAGCAATTGAGTTTGTTTTCTCCTTTGACGGAGGCTAAACAATTTTATTTTAGCACAGAGACCAGTGAAGGAAGCTAGCAGCAGTTCAGTTCTCAGTTGGGACAGCAAGGAAACTATCAAGGAAGACATCTATCTACAAACAGAGAGCCAGTCATTGAAGAGCAGTCATTTTTCATGAATCAGAATGCCTCAGATATTGATAAAGAACAGGTGGCTGATATACGTCCAGTGTCCCAAGAGCTACAAAAGCAGTTGATCTTGCCTTTATTCCTAATATCCATCATTCTTGAACTTGAATATGGAACATATATCAAACCGGATTTGATCAGTAGTGAAGTCAACCCACAACCATGTTCATATTTTCAGATTGATAAAAATATTAGTCATTATCAGGAAAAGGACATGCAGAGATCTTCTGACGTTCAGCTAAAACAACAGGAAGAAGTATTTTCTTACAGCATCATTGATCCTTTTGTTGATTGTCTGGAGTCTTCGAGCAGCATATATGTCAAATTGATTCTATCAAAAGAAGGTTGGTTGTTCTGTTCTTTTGAATTACATATCTACATTCTATGGGTTTCTACATGCATCATTTCCGAATCAAAAGATCTTTAAGCTAATCAAATACTTAAGTGGCTTCATTGGAAGCACAATCTTACTTAATCAAGAAGTAGCATTCTTGATTAGAGTAGGAATAGATAGAGAATAAGCTCATCATACAAGCATGCACTTTTCTTTTTAGTTCATTAGCTTGCAGCAATTGTTTGTTATTAGTGAGGTGTGTCCACAGTTCGAATAAGTTGTAGCGATATTGGCTGATTCCATAACCCAATGGACTAAACATAAGAAGGATGTGAATGTTTGTAGAGATCAAGGTTGCAGGGTTTTTTAGGTTAAAGGCCAGATGTTAGCTACAAAAAATGTGTTGAAGAGGAGGCAGCACTCATAGCAATAGCGCCTAAGAGTTTACAGGGTGTCATGTGTTGATTTAGTTGCAGTCTTCACGGATGTGGATATGGAAGTCGTAATAGTATTCCCATCGCTGGATCAGCTCACAAGAGCATAGAAAGTGGATCATTGGTGGAGATTCCCTTCATTTTGCTGGTGGAAGCTTGTTTTTAGCACAATATTTGTTAGTGATTCTTCTAGTGTATGCGGGTGCAAGAATCGATGCCAGGTTCAATTCTCACTGAACCGTTCCGTTGAACCCATGAAATTTGAAGTTTGATATCCAGTATTTATAGATCCCCTTTTTATTAACTCATATGACACGCAAAGCCAAAACTGAAGCAAGTCGATGCCAGATTGTTGAGTTGCTGAATGCGTGATAGCTATAGGGTTTGCAGGCTTGCTATCAGTAGATCAATGGCTCCCTCTTACCACAAATCATCAAAGAATCTGGTCTTCACTTCACAATTGTTGGAGATTTCAAAGCAATAGCGCCTAATAGTTTACAGGTGTCAATACTTGTATTTCACATCAGCGTGCCAAGCTACAAAGCCAAAGGATATAAATCATATAATGCATGATGGATTTGATATCTAAATGCAAATAGACAGTGCCAAAATACCTAATTTGTAGGCAAAGAATGTGCATACAACTGTCCAATGGAGAAATGAAACTGTCTAATGAAGAAATGTAACATTTATTGTTGGAATACTCACTCCACTGCTAATACAATATATCTGGATTACCTCCACATCCAGGACAACAACAGACTCCACTTTCATCTCAGGCTCCTTCTATGACATATTTTCAGCAGCCAAGGCCAATGGTGAACGGAGCTCCTTCATCTCAGCAGCTTCAAAAATCTCAACAACATAGGCATTTACAGTGCCATATGAAAAGGTCGTATCATATAAACATTGTCCAAGTTACAGGGGATCAAAAGTTTCAAGTGCTGAGTTGACAAATTCGAGATGATATTTTCTCTCTCAACGGTGCAAGTGAAGGCATTGTCAGTCTGGAAGGAGGGGAGACTCTGCACAGGTTTCATTGTGCACATTCCCTACTGTTATCACCCCATAAGTTATGGGAATCAACTGGTGACTGGGATATTGTTTGACTCTAGTGTTTTTGTTGACAAATGATTTTTCATTCTGCAAATAATTTAAAAAAAGAAAAAGAAAAAAAAAGAAAAAAGAAAAAGGAAAAAAGAAAAAGAAAAAGAAAAAGAGGGCATAAAAGAATTGAAATGAAAGCCCCATGCAATAATAGTAACTTGGCCATACCTTTCAAGCATGGCAAAGTTATTTTTAAATTTAATGTTGATAGATTAGTGAATAAATCTGACCAGACTGTCTAATCCTGGTCAGATAGCCCTTAGGTAGAGTAATTTCTTAACCCAACAGTTTAATCTGGGTTAATTTTCCTAGAAAGATAGGTTAGAATGTAGGTTAGTTGCTTCATTTGTTTCACCCCAATGAAACCAGCTAGATGAAAATGTTACACCATGTCTCAAATGCCTAAGAATAGTTTGGTCGAAGTCCCTTGGTGGTGTCTATGTGAAAAGTTTGGGAAAAACCCGTAAGAGGCACTTATCCTAAGTTTTCCCAGAACATATTTCTCCGCTCCTGATTTATACTCCATGCACTTTCCAACGGTCTAGATCGTGGCGCCCAGATCTGCAGTGCACAGAGCTTTCCAGGCCCCCCCAATCGTTCTTCTTTTAACCAGGGGGGGTCCGGAATCGGTAATAAGAATTGCACACATCTGGACGGCCCAGAGATGAGCGCTGAAATCAAAGGCTCAGATTTGATTTCGGACCCCCCCATCCATTCTTCCTTTAATGGAGGGGGGGCATTCAGAATGAGAGATAAAAGGCATGCTAAGATCTGTGGCCAGGAAACGTACACGCAGATCAATAGTTTAAGATGGTTTTCGGACCCCCCCCGATGTTCTACTTTTAACCAAAGGGGGGCGGTCCAGAATTGTTATTCTCCTCTAGCGGGCCCCTGGTCATACGTGGCATCATCCTATTGGTCCTGAAGTCCCATATGCCATCTGCTATCTAACAACCCCCATCACTCATGGACGTCATCTCCCACTTGTTTCACTTGCTCCCGAGTTGTGTCCCATCCCATAACTGTTGTCAGTCCCTGCTGTCAGTCCCTTACCTTTTTCACTCATGATCAGCCTCTTATTGCGACTTTTAACTCCAATCCCTAGCCTCCACGTCACTCGATCGTATGTTTTGGCCACCATCACCTACCATCTCACCCCCAAGTGGCTCGTTGTCCATTTATTATGGGATAACATACCCGTTACCATGCTGACCTATCTCCCGCGCCTAACCGACCCCAGTTTTAAATAAAATTACAGTTCCCCTCCATTTTCGCTGTTCACTCGTCGCACCAAAAAATCTCATTGCCAGCCCCTCCATTACATCCTGTCACCTTCATCCACAGTCAGTCGACCCCACTAACATCATGTTTATTGCAAGTACTGTTGCAGAGATGGAACCAAAGCCAAGACAAGAAGAAGGAGAGGAGAATCCTTTTCTCCCGCCTCCTATCGACCTGGACAAAATCCCATTGGTCGAAAAAGACAGCTTGATCGTTGATACCAAGTGTGATTTCGATTTTTCAGACCTCCAGTCATGGCTCCGGGAGGTTTTCCTGGACCAGAGCGATGAAATTGGCCTCTGGGAGTCTAATTTACCCCTTTACCTTTTTCCCCAGATTCATCATTTCCCTGAGTTCGCACTTAAATGCCAAGCTCATTATATTCCCAACCAGAGGGCCATCGTCTCCTCATCCGGGGACGTCCTGTTCTTCATCACTCCTGAAGACATTGACCAAATGATGCAAATTCCCTGTGCCGACTTCATTTCTCCTTTCAACCTAGAGATCCTTACAGAGTTGTATCAGAAGATGACCTTCCCCCAGAGAGCTCAAATATTCAAGCTTTTCCTTCCCACCTCCGCTCAATTCCCTTCCACCAATCCACCTTACCCGTCATCCGTGTTCTCCACCAAGGGAAACCAGGTCATTTCCTCCCTTTTTTCTCTGTTAGGGTACTATTCTGACTAGTGGGTAGATGAGCCCATTCTGGGTTTTCTATCCATTTTCTCGACTGATGAAAAACCCACAACACAATTTGACTACAACACCTTCTTGGCCGACAATATTCACGAACAGTTCATAAATTTTGGCACGGAGGGAATGTTCAAATATTCTTCTATACTGGAATACATGTTTGTTTATTTTCAAGTAGATAAATTTAGTTTCTCCATGCAGAAAATGGACGCAGATGGAAGGCCTCAGCCAGTCACAGCATGGACATCTTTGTTGAAGCACAATTCCACAGAGTATAGCTTCAAGTCATTTATTGATCTTTTCTACCACCCTGTGGTAAGCATGTTGAGTGGTAGGCCCGAGCCATGAATAAACGACGAGGTCCAGAGAATTCTACATCTCTTTAACAACGCAAAGACATGAGACTGGTACCTGTATCAAAACTACACCGAGATCCGAGTTTTCGGGTGTGAATTGGCACCCTACAAACTACCAAAGTATGTACCGGTAAGAATCTTTGCGTTAGAGTATATAAGGCAGATCATGAATTCAGATGACATTCATTTTGTTTCCCTGAAGAAGAAGAAGCAATTGAGAATCAAGGGAAAAATTGGCTCTTTCATCTGCAATAGTCAAGGCGTCGGGGAAGAAGCTGACAAAATGTTGAAAGAAATGAAATTCTTTATGAGTTTCCCATGGCACTATGATCCATGTGGGATCATTTCAGAAATGCAAGTGAAAAATAGAAACATCCCGTATGTTCATGAGTCCAAGCTCGAGATCGAAAATTTTTCCAAATCAGATAGTGTGGTTGCCTGAAGCATTGATCGAAGTGGAACAGCAGGTTCCCCTGGCCACTATACCACCAACTACTACACCACAGGTCCCTAAAGAAAAGAGGCCTCGACAGGATTCTTCTCCGCCTGTCATGGAGGTATCGTCTGAAGAGTTCTAGTTACATACTAAGAGGCCCAAGATGACTCTAGTTCCTAATCCGACTGGAGAAAAAGAAGCCCCGCCTACCACCTTGGCTAATACTATCATTCCACCCTTCGATCCAAGTTGTTTTAAGGAAATCACCCCATCATTATCGAATAAATCCACAGATTCTCCACTGGACATTCAGCCAGGCAAGACTGGGCCCAAGTTGAGCATTTTCGAGAAGTACGAGTTGATCAAGAAAAGAAATCAGACCCTTACTAGCAGTACTTACACTCAGTTTCAGAAGCAGTCATCCACTGCGTAGCATAGGCTGTTTTCTGCACTTGACACAGAAAGGGGAAGGATGCACATGGCCTTCCTTCAGGCGTAGGTACTAGATCCCAAGGTAATCACAGACTACAAGAGGGCCACCTTCGAGTTCCAAATGAAGGACGTGCACCCTGCAGATCAGATGGATCTGCACAAACAGACAGGGGAGATGGTATTCCACACATTGGCACATGCTTCAGCTTTTGCAACAAAATTGCAGGTGTCACTCAACAAT
>JASDQU010883024.1:0-12067 GCA_032191745.1 Picea mariana
TATATCGAGTTGTCAAAGTAGGCCATTTCCTTCACCAAGGCAAATGGCTCACCAGGGACCAAGTTCAGCAAAAGTTTCCTTATCTCATGGAGGAAATCAATGCAATGGGGACCATTTCTTCCTAAGGGGGGAAGAATGATCTAGGTGGATATTGGTGGCCAGCCACCTATTCCATTTGGACCCCCACCATTGCTTCTTTAATTTTTTTTCAGTTTCTGCACAGTTTACTATTTTTAGCAGTTTTTTGGGTCTTGAACTTCTGGAGCTGTTTTGAGGCCTTAAAAGATGTTTTATTGGGAAAACAGGGAGCAACATAAATCATTGATCAATGTTTCTCACCCAAAAGTTGTAGTCCTCGAATAGATATTTCTAACTAGGTATAGAAAACGTCAAACGAAGATTGTATGCCAAAGTTACGTCCCCGGGAAGTTGATGTACCAACTTACCCAAACGGGGCCCATAGTCTTGGCGTTTCATCTCCTAGGGTTAGATATTTGGATGTTTAGGGTTTTCCATTGTTTCTCAATAATAATAGGCCTTCGAGCCCCATTGTAACACAATTCAAAGGCCAGTAGCCGCCACATCTCTTCTCAGAGATAAGCTACCAGCACCCTATCTAGTTTATTTCCATTTTGTCTGTAAGCATATTTCAGTCATTTGTTATTAATGAAATGAAGTCTTATTTCCGTTGCATCTCTGTGTTTATGTGTATTACTGTATTTCATTGTGTTCCTACATAAATCCGGATCATTGATTTACTGTTGGTGTGAGCTCACATGTGTCGTCCTGTTTCTCTTCAGATGTTGTTTTTCCTTTGATGCAAGTTTCCATTTCAAGTTAATTTCGTTTACGCAATTTCATTTCAGTTGGTTTTTAGCAATTCAATTCCAAGTCGTATGTTTCATCTTTGTGCATTAGTTTAATGATTCAATCTCCTTTGTAGCTTTAAAATTAGATTAGGTTAAATTAGCTTCAATCATGCATATAATGTGCTTGTGCTTCATAAGTTTACGAACTCCTCAGGTTGACAATTAAATGATTGGCCATTTATTTAATGACGCTCTGAAGAATTCTACAAGAAACCCATAGGTGTGGTCATCATACCCAAAATTGTTTGAGGAATAAGGACATGAAGGAAAATGTAAATGCAGTTAACACACACATAGATGAATAGTCCTTTTCATTTCATTTCCAATGTTAAGTGGAATGCCACGTAGTTCTTCACAGTTGAGGAGCTATGAGGTCATGAAGTTGGAAGCCACAAAGATGGGTTGAGAAGCCCCTATGGAAGCCAAAAAGATGAGTTAATAATCCCATAATTGGTTGAAAGTCATTAATTAAAGGGTAAAGTGGTTGTAACAAGAAATTTCAAGAATCCCTAAAGTTAAGGAAAGAGGTTACTTAGAAAAGGTATATATACACCTCGAGAAGTCACTCATAAGTACATTCACACATGCATTCTATTGAATATATTCTATGTGAGTAAGTGATTCTTAGCTGAGGTAACCAAGGAGATATGGGGATATTTTTAGAGGGAAGATGAAGTGAAGTAGGGAGAAATTCCAAGAGAGGATGAATTATTGTGATGGTGTGTTCTAAGATATGTTATTTAAAGGTCATCTTACAATTCTTGCTATAACATTTTTTCTAGAATGATTCAGATAGATAAAATTGGAGGAAGTTTAGAAGAGATGTCAAGGGTACCTATGGTAAACATTTTATCTTCTGGGTCATTTTAGTTTTAGATATACACTCTGTGGAAGATAGAGTTTTTTACTAGTCCTAAAACTAGTCTCAAACAAGTATTCTGGGTAAAACAGTCATAACTTTTTCATAGAGGATCAAAATTTTGTGAGACCATTTTAAGTGGAAACAGAACAATCTTTACTATCTTGTGTGATAGTTTTAGAATCCGATATCAAATATTGAGCGTGTTTCATGTTGTACAAGTTCGTTCATCAGAATAGGCTAGAATTCAACAAGGTCTGCCATTTTTGCTATAACTTTTGTTATGAGAAGTTTACGACCTTGAAATTTTGAGGATATAGAAGAAAGATCTCAGAATATATGTGGTTAAAATTTCATACCTTAATTCATTATAGGTACATAGTTATGCTTGTTGAAATTTAGGGTTTTGACTAATCCAAAACTAATCCCGCGAGACTAAGGTAAAGTTTGATGAAAATGCTATTCTATTGTTGTTGAAGTTGAGGAAGAGATACAGGTCTATAATTTTGTGTATCAGGTCTGCTACAGGACCAGAGGTATTCTTTATATGTGTTATTGAGGGTTATGTTTATGGTACATGCTTGAGGCATGTATTGATGATGAGGGTACATGATATGGTACACCTTTGTGATGATATGATACATTGTTAGAAGTATATCTTGGTTATATTGGTATCTGATTTGGTATATGTCATGGTGATGTTATCACATGTTTGAGGAACATCTTATGATACTTAGTTGAGGGACATTATTGATGATATCTTATGGTGCATGGTGTATGGCATGATTGAGAAATATCATTAGTGATATGGTATATGCTTGATGCATATATTGGTGATGTAATGGTACATGATTGGTGATGATAGTGCATGTTGAGACACATCTTGGTGATCTTACGATTCATGGTTCGATACTTATTTTGGCACATGGTTGAGGCACATATATTGATGATGATGATATGGTACATTTTTAGAGGAACTTCTTGGTGATCTTGGTACATGATATGGTACAGGTTATAGTATATGGTTGATGCATGATATGTACATGGTTGATGTACTTGGTATGGTACATGGTTGATGACTAATGTACATGGCATGTTCCAGGTTGATGTGCATAGTTGATGTACATAGTTGATGATTGGTGTACATGGTATGGTACAGGTTGATGTACATGGTATGGTACAAGTTGGTGTACATGGTTGATGCACACGGTTGATGATTGATGTACATGGTATGGTATATGTTGATGTACATGATATGGTACAAGTTTTGGTACATGGTTTATGTACTTGATTTATGTGATAGTGACAGTGATAGGTTGGTTGAAGTGACAATGACATGTTGGTTGATGTATTAGTGACAGTGACAGTTGTAGGTTTATTAATGGTAGTGATAGTGAGTCTACACTTATATTTCAAGGAAGAAGGATGGGGAAAGGAAAGGGGGTTGTAGACTCCTTCCAATTGGTTCTAGATAATTCAGGGAGTTGGTGGTTCCTTCATGTTGGTGCCTGTAAATCAAGGGGTCGTAGCCTCCTTCCAGTTAGTGCCAGAGAATTCAAGGAATTGGTGATTCCTTCAGATTGGTGCCTGTAAGTCAAGAGGTTGGTGCCTCCTTCTAATTACTGTTGGAGAATTGGGAAGTTGTTGATTCGTATGAATGTATTCTTGATATATATAAGAAAAAATTATGTGGTTTTCTCCCATTTGGATTTCCACATAAATTCTGGTGTACTGTGCATTTGATGTGATATTGTTGATTGGTATTGCTTATGGTTATATGCTCATGATATATTGAATGCAATCATAAATTTTATACTATTGATAAATTTGAAGTTTATATATTGTGATTAAAAGTGGTAAGAAGTGCTCATACGGATNGGTCAAGAAACAATGTAAGATCAAATTTGTTGGAAGTGTAGATTTTATTGATGAAGTGGAGTTAGATATAGTAGCTCTTGATGTGTGTGGTGTAGTGTTTGGAATATCCTACATGCATGTGAGGTATGTGATCTTCATGCGAAGAGAAAACCAGTACCGCCTAATCAATAATGGGAAGTCCTACATCATCAATGCACACAAAGGTAAATCAATTATCTCACTAGTAATTTCCAACCAAGGAAGAAAGTTGATTAAATCAAGTAAGAAGTATGTTTTAATTTTCTTATGAGAGAACCAGTCAAGTGATGAATCACTAAGTGTAAAGGCATCCTTGGAGGGATGTAAAAAGAAACATAAAAATAGTTGGAAGAGTTTTTGTATGCATGCAGAGGAGTGTTCCAAAAGCCTAAATGGATACTACCTAAGAGGGAAGTGGAGTGTGAGATATAGTTTCTTTCTTACTCCCCATTACCAAATATCGGGTTGTATAGACAGTCTATTTTGGAAATAGATGAAGTGAAGAAAATAGTTGTAGAAGTTGTTGGAGTAGGGAGTTATTCGACCAAGAACCTCACCTTGTGGGTCACCAATCACCATAGTACCCAAGAAGGATGGGAATTAGAGAATGTGTATTGACTACAAAGATTTGAACAAGCTTACACTCAATAATCAATACCCTCTTCCCAATATTGATGATTTGTTAGACCAGGTCTAGCATGCCAAGTACTTCAACAAGTTGGATCTCAAATTGGGATATGAATAGGTACATGTCAAAGAAGAAGACATCTGGAAGACTGCCTTCAAGACAAGGAAAGGTTTGTATGAATGATTTTTCATGCCATTTGGTTTATGTAATGCACTAGCTACATTTATGAAATTGATGAATGATATATTACGACCATATTTAGATTCATTTATTATAGTGTATTTGGATGATATATTGGTTTATATATCTACTTGGTTGGAGCACATCTCACATCTCATGTAGGTGTTAGAGACTCTGAAAAAGCACCATCTATTGGCTAACCTCAAGAAATGTGAGTTTTCTCAGCAATAATTGGTGTAATTGGGGTATGTGATCAATGGAGGGGAACTCAAGATAGATCCTACAAAGATGGAGGCCATCATAAAATGACCAATTCCTACTAATGTCACTAAAATTAGGATCTTTCTTGGGGAAACACATTCCTTATGGAAGTTCATAGCATCGTTTTTAGTGGTAGTTGCACCACTCCATGCCATAAAAACAAGAGGTAATTTTTTCCAGTGGGGAAAGAATTAACCGAAATATTTTGAGAAGCTAGAACAAAATATCAGTCAAGAGCTTGTTCTTGAATTACCAAATGTGTAGACACATTTTGAAGTGGATACATATGCAATTCGGTATGATATCGGAGAAGTTTTGATGTGAGGATGGAAGTTAGTATGCTATCATTTTGAAATGTTTCATGAGGGAGTCTTAAACTACTCTACATGTGATAAGAAATTATATGCCCTGGTTCAAGCTATTAAGAAGTGGAAGCACTATATAATGATAAAGGAAACCATTATCCACATAGATAACCAACCATTTCAATATTTGCATGCCCAAAGTAAGCTTCAACGGACTAGACATTACAATTGGATGGGGGTTTTGCAACAATTTAATCTAGTCATCATGTATAAGAAGAGTTGCAATAATAAGCTGGTAGACATGCTTTCAAGGAAAACCACATCTAATATTATATATTTAGGAGTGCTTATGCATATGGATCCTTTTACCCATGATGCATAGAAAGAGAAAAACACATAATATGAGGACTTCAAGGAGGTGTTTTAGCAACTATAGGGCCAAATTCATGTAGAATAAAATGATAGAAAGGATAACTATCACCTCCATATTGGGTTACTCTACAAGCTACATGTTCCTAAAGGTGAAATATTGCATATTATTAGAGAGGATCACACCTCCAAGGTTGTAGGACATTTTGGTGTTGGGAAGACAGTTGTTAACTTGGAAATGTATGTGTATTGACCTAGAATGCAAGAAGTTGTAGCATGGTATATTAGAGGATGCATACTTTGTTGTACCAACAAGCCTAGTAATAGAAAGCAAGGTCTATACCATCCCTTACCAATACCCACTCGACATTGGGAACTCATTTCCATGGATTTTGTGGGTGGTTTGCCAACAACTAGGAAGGGACATGACTATGTTTTTTTGGTAGTTGACAGGTTCAACAAAATGTGCATTTTCATGCCTTATAAAAATACCATAAAAGGACAAGAAAAAACAAACGTGCCCTTTGAATAGGTCTGGGTGCACTTTGGGATACCAAGGAACATCATCTTAGATAGGGATAATATATTTATCAGTTGCTTTTGGACTACACTTTGGGAGAAGATGGACACGAAGTTGAAGAGATATACAACATTACATCCACAGACAGATGGGAAGATAAAAGTAGTCAATAGGAATTTTGTGCATATTTTGAGGGTTAAGCATTTAAAGGCCTAGGATGAAAATATGATCTATATTCAACACTCTTATAATAGAGTAGTCCACACTTCTACTGGTAAGTCCCTTTTTAAAACTTGCTTTGGGTATTTTCTATCTTCATCCTTGGATGTTGTTTATGGAAAACAAGGAGGAGTGAGGGAATACATCATAGGGGAAGCATTGAGAGAAGATAAATTCATTGAAAAGATTAGACATATCCATTTGCAAGTACATGACACGTTGAAGACGTCACAAGAAAATTATAAGGCCGAGAATGATCAACATAGAACTAAGAAGTCATTAAAATTACGAGATAGAGTTTGGTTATAACTAAACAAGGAAATACTACAGGGTCCTTATAAGAAGATCAAGGCTTTACGGTATAGTCCTTTTGAGGTATTGGAGAAGGTAGGAGATAACTCCTACAGACTCAATATACCCTCATACATGCACATTTAATTAGTGGCGAATGTGGATAATTTGAAAATCTATGAGCCTACCATGTTGGATTAGGAGGTGGAGAAAGTCCTACATACCATAGAGGAATTATCACTAGATGCTTAGGTAGAGTTGGCAGAAGATACAATTTCACAGAGAAATTCTAGAACTACAATACAAGGGCATCATGACCTTTGCTAGATTGGGTTGAATGGAAAATTTTAGGAAAAACAAAATGGTACTCCAAAGAGAAGGTAGAGGAAATATTTACTCACTTCTTTTGGTAAAGATTTTAGGGACCAAAAGCCTCCCTAAATGGGGAGGTATGATCCAGATTGGATCATCATACAATTTTTGATCTATCTTAGTATTTTCTGGGTGGAAAAGATTGGAGGAATCAGCTTGTAAGGCCATTTTAGTTGCAGGTGCTAGTTTGAAAAATTGGTTTGGAACCTTCCAGAGTCATTTCGAGGAATTAAATGGCATTTTTGGATTTAAAACATTTATAACTTATGCACACACCCTTGACATTGATTTACACACCAATACCTTTCCAACGATGAAAAAATCTCATCAATCAGAGCTTGTATGCAAAAGTTATGCCTCTCGGAAGTTGACCTACCTTGTTTCCCACCATGGTACGATTGGATGCCACATTAGCCCCCATTACTCACACATATGGGGATATCCACATGTGGAATTTCAATAATATTCTAGAAGGTCCAAAAAATTATCACTAATTAAAGGGTTGAGGAAGTAAAAAACCTAACCCTAGATGACTATCAGACTATGTTAAATACCAAGCCACTAGGAGGAGAAATGGTTCCATTCTTTAGCATTGTACACATTCCATAGTTGAGAAAAGAATTTAGGGGTGGTATTTTGAGAACATAACATAGGAGGAAAAGATTTTGTAGCAACCATACATTACATAGTGTCAAATGAAACTCCACAATAAGTGCCTCTTCCTTTGCATTTACATTTCCATAGTTGAATAAAATAGAGCATAACATAGGCCTCACCTTCTAGCCAGGTTTTCTTCTGTATTGGGTTTCCCATGATATATCTTGTGTTTATTTGTGTGTGGATGGTGTGTTCTTTTACTCGTTTATTTCATTTGCATATTCAATTCTTTTCATAAATCTGAGAAATAAGCTAGTAATAACTAAATCCCTCCTACTTTGTTAGAATCATGAGATGGATAGAATTATAGATTTTGATTTATACATTACTTATATTACAATTTCAAAATTTTATATCAATCAAAAATCCCCTCAAACCTAAGCTTGGTAGAATTACATATTTTGATTTGTATATTATTTAGATTGCAATTCTGAGTTCATGAATCAATTCAAAAAATCCCTCAAACTTGAAGAGGTAGTTATAAATTGTTGAGATTGTAAAACATGCCTGATAAAGTTTTAGATTTGAAATTTCCAACCAATTAGATAATGGAATATTCACCCAAAAGGATAGAAAAAAATAAAGGTTTTAACTACATCGTTGGGAAAGAGCTATCATTTAATTCGTTGTATTCAACTCCTAAATAATTTATGCAAAATTGTGGGCCAAGAGACATCATTTTCTACTCCCGTTGAAACTACATTATGGACTGCATCTACATGTGAGGACACCCATAGATTCTTTCATTTTGATTTGTACAGATTTATTTTAATTTCCATGACTATTCAACCTATTACTTCCATCAAATACACATCCTTGAAAAGTGTGAGGGGAGAATTTTCAAAATGCATAAACATAATCAATTGGGTTGAGAATCCAAATGGCCAGATAAGGGGCAAGGTTGCCACCCCATGCATATTATTAAATAAATAAATAGAATTAACTTTGACCATCTAGCATTTTGACAGGTCTTTGTTTATTTAGGGTTCTACCATGGCAACAAGTGAAGTGACCAATGCATGTGATCTTACATGTGGAAGGGGAATATGACGATACAAGGAAAGAGGAAGAATATTATCTGTCCTTCACCATTTTAATCAATCACAACAGTGGCTCATGGATGGATTTGCGACTCAGTTTCATAATCGAAGTCTTTCTACTGGAGACGCTACTTCAAATATTTTTTTGATAAGGATTGAGAAATATCCCTAGCCCTTGGCCTTGTTACTATAGGCCCCATAGAAGAGAGGAGGCCAATCAAGGAATTTTCCTACGGGTGAGGGATGTCAGGGAGTAGAATATTGTGCACTTCCCATACTATAATTTTCATTCACCTTATTATCATTCCATTTGTGGTTACTCTATGTAGTTTCAGCTGAGAAAATAGGTCGATAAATCGCGAGTGTGGATCCACTTTCGAGCCTTGCAGAACCGGAATGTCACGCAAACAATGTAGCAGCAAATCAATGGTTCACAAGGACATTTCTAGGATACCAAATCGATGTTGAATGCAATAAATAACATGTTCAATGCACTGGAAAATGCATCGGATTTCATGAGAATGTACGTAGAAAACAATGTTGAATTTCGTCCTTTGATGGACATGGGCATACCACCCAAGCTTTCTAAGGATGGAATACATAGATTCTTATCTTCAATTAGAGTTAGATGTATGGCGATGGGAATGCCTAAATTCTTCAACTTTACATCTCATTTTTTTAGATGGGATGGTCATGTGTATTAAAGGAAACGACACCTCCACTGGAACTGCGAATCAATATGCTTTTTTTTTTCCGAGTCACTCCCATCCAATGCTCTATTCTTGAGAGGATGCATTCTTGTATATGAAAATATCTACTATTTCATCAATCTATGGAGTTATTTCATTCAGGGAATCTAAAATTGAGTGTCTATTAGAAGAATTCTAGACACAACAGATTTGATCCTAGAGATCGAATCTCTTAGCTACAACAAATGACCCATTTTCTTCGAAAAGGCCATTGTGAAACACATGGGACTACATAGAATCCAAACAGAGGTCATGTTCAGTTGAAAATAGAAGGAATGGAATGGAATCGACCGCTCTCAAGCGAGGAAACACCTGAAGGCCATCAAAGAAAATCCACACTGCGATTTATTAAATCAATTGAGGAGTACATTATATAGGACGATATTTGATTTAGACGGTTGGAACCATTATTCGGTTTAGAGGAGTACATTAAATTGAAACTAATCTCCATTATTTCTAAGTATCCCCTTTAATGGAGAAAGGATTGACATCCACACCTAACATCCCTCTAAACAGTTTAAATTTTATCTTCCCAAAAGGCTTAGTGAAAAATATCAGCAACATTTTCACTAGTATTACAATACATTAAAGCAATGTCATTAGACTGCATATTTTCTCAAACAAAATGAAACTGAGTATCAACATTGAATGGTAAACTGGATTACTTGTCAAATTGATTGAGTTATGTTTATCACATTTGATTATCATAGCTTTCCTTTGTTCTTCTCCAACATCTTTGATCCGTAGGATCTTTTAATGACTATGGTTGAGTTTTAATTTTGCATGTGTTAATTAACCATTTGAGAAACTTAATGAAAGAATGAGGAAAATAGAGGAATTATGACAGCCATATACACATATGCAGATCTCAAATGAAGTAATAAACAACAAACCATAACACGCGAATTGATAACGGAGTTCAGCACAACGTTGCCTACGTCTCCGGGCCTTTGTCTCTATGGGGGAGGCTTCTTTATTTTTGTTCAAAAGATAAAAAGTACATCCCAGCAGTGTCAATTGCCTACAAGACTAATCTAGTCATGTTCTTCCAGATCTCAAGAACCCAGCAAAGAAAACGGCATGCAAAAGGGATGTCCGGAGCTCCCAGAAATGGCCCGCAAGCGTCTGCTCCTCAATAGCTTCCCTGCATAAAAATGGCTTTGGCTTGGCTTCCCTTCAGCATAAATCTGCTCTGATTGTCCTCCATGGCCTCAAACATGCCTGGTTTATATAGATCTAAAGTTGGTTATCCATCCCCAACTTCCTCCCAAAATTTGGGCTCCAAAAATGCCCAATATCTCCCAATAATGGAGAAAATCCATTAAAAACAGGCTTAAAATCAAATAAAATCCCAAACTTTAACAAAAAACTCACTTTATGTTTATTTAGGCACAGCCCCCAAAATGCACACACTCCTGGTCATATGGGAGGCTTCCATATGGCTGGACGCTCCTCTGTTTGTGCGTTGGCCCCCCTTGCTGGCTCCTGGTCATCGGGCATGGTCATAGGATCTCGGGCTAACCCCATAACCCCTGCACCCTGTTTGGATTAAAGTCCTAGGTCACATGGGACCACCCATGAACCAAGTGCTGGTCTATTGTGTTAAACCCCCGCTGTGTTAAACCTCCGCGCTCGTGGCCATATGGGGCGGCAATACAACCAAGGGCTGGGGCTAGGCCCCAGCCCTTCCCACCTCTGACCAAAACTTTAATTAAACATAAATATGTTTTTTTCCATATAGTTAACAAGGAACACCCATGGGGCGGATGGTTAGCCCGCTCCTGCCAATCCACAGCCCGGAGGGGAGGTCGGGGGTTCGACTCCCGTGCACTCCAATAACTTTTACATAAATCAGACAACCAACCACAGGGTGCCATGTGGCAGCCCATGATTGGGCCACGTGGCACCTCAACAACCAATGGAAGAATGCCACGTGTCAAATGTCGGATGCTCAACATGTCTGCCACGTACCCTGCCACCGTACCTGCCCAGTCACCTGCTAACATCATCCCATGCCACGTGTCATCCTTATAGTGGTGACATGTGTCACCCATAGATTGGTCCAACTATACCTGTCATGCTCCATCACCTACCACGTGTCATCTCCAGAAGTTGCCACATCAGTTGTACGGTCGTACGGCCTATACAGTCAGCCTGCCACGTGGCACTGTACGGACTGTACAATCATCCCCTTTTTTTTTCCTCTTTGGGTTTTTAGACAGAACGCGATATCTTTCGCATACAGAGCCCGTTTGATGAATTAAATATATGGCTGGAATCAGGAAGACGAGACAAACGCAATGGCGCTGGTTTCGTCGGATTCCGAGCACTTTCATTTTTTAGCCTTTTTGAGCCTTGTCAGGCTTTTGGATCCGATTCCGGATCACACCTCCCCACTAAAATACCTTTTGGTCCCCAAAAGGTTACTGACTAGTCAACAAGCTCGGGATAAGCCACCCGGCTTGTCCTCTGTCTCTGAACTCTGTCCTGTGCACCTGTCTCATCAAGATTAACTGTAACACAATCATGACAACTGACAGTAGATTGTTAGCCATTTCAACCCTGTTACATCTTGCTGAAGCCACTATCATCCATCTAGAAAACATTACTAATGACAGTATCAAGAAGACAACTGCAAATGGGCCGATATACTTGAGATATTTTCATGACATGAGCGTATCTTGAAGCAACTTATGATTGATTTTCCATTCAACAATCATTTCTTGTTCTTTCTTAAGATAGATTACTTCATTTGAAACAATTATTGGTTTGTTGCTTGATTGCACTGCCTTCGTTAATTGTTCCATTGTTTGAAGTGTTTTATTTGCTTTAACATGATGAGCATGATCCAC
>JASDQU010883024.1:12167-22528 GCA_032191745.1 Picea mariana
GCCAAAAGTCCTAGACATCCAAAAACCTAACCCTAGGAGATGAAGCGCCAAAAGTCATGTGGGCCTCGTTTGGGTAAGTGAGTACATCAACTTCCCGGGGTCGTAACTTTTGCATACGATCTCTGTTTTAGGCGTGTGATAGCTTGTTGGAAAGGTATCGTCAAGGAGATTCATTCTGGGGGATAAATCATGCCTTCGACTATCATTGAGAACCTCGATCTCGAAAAACCTTCATTTAGGCCCTCTAAATGGCCCCGGAAGTTAAAACCTTCTAAAAATAGTAAATTGCCAAAATTGCCATAAAGCTGTTTTGAGCTAGTTGGAAAAGGTGGGTGGCCACCAATATCCACCTAGATCAATTTTAAGGGCCTAAATGAAGGTTTTTCAGGATCCATCTTCTCAATGATAGACAAGGTCTTTGATTGAGCCCCCAAAATTAATCTCCTCGATGATAAATTTCCGACGAGCTATCGTTCACCCCAAACGAAGATCGTATGCCAAAGTTACGCCCACAAGAAGTTGATACACAAAACTACCCAAAACGGGGTCCACAAAACTGTTGGCTTTTCATCTTCTGGGGTTAGGGTTTTGGATTTTATTTATGATAAAAAAGGTCTTTGGAGCCTCATTATAAAATCATCTTCTCACGGATGTCAGTAGCTATCACATCTCTTCTCAGAGATAAGCTGCCACGATTCTAAAGAGTCTTTCACTCTGTATTTTACAATCTTTGTACATTTTCGCTCATTAATAAAAAATTGTGTGTTACTGTATATCTTTGTTTATGGTTGCATCTCTAATACATTTATGTTATAATATTGGATATCCAAGATATCTCTTTACATTTATTTATTATATATTTACTCTCATTTCATGCCGAAAATAATACAAATCAACATGTCAATCATTTTTATCTCGAGGGAAATTACGACCTGTAAGGTCTCCCATGACACCCACGGAGCGTGCGTGCTCCTTGGGAATATTCAATGACAAAATAAAACAAAAGCACAAGAAATAAGCGATCGATTGGGCCAACGAAGATGTTTGGGTGTGAGAAAGAGCACCTTGGGTGCACAATGGTGATGTGTGTAGCACAAAGGGGGCACACAACTTACTTTCTTTAGAATGATTGACAGAGACTTGGGTTCTGTTTAGGGAAGGGTGGGGCAACATGGAAGCATACCCAAGAAGTGGACCCAAATGCCATCAGAAAAATGGATGCACAAGAGAGTTTGGACAACCCCATTGGCACACCCACGAGGATTCATGAAGATCGGCACAAGAGAATGCATAAGGAAAGGGGCATGCACCCAAGGATGGGGTACGCTAGTTTGAGAGACAAATGGTTGATGGGTGTGTGGGATTGGATGGGCGCACCGGGTCCACGGAGGGGTGTGACGAGTCATTTGAGTGTGGGTTTGTGAAGGGGTGTGACACACTCAAGAGATATGACATTTCTCACAAATGACCCATGGAGTTCCTATAAGACCAAGGGGGCACAATCGAAGGAAGGCATAGAATTTTGGAAAGAAATTTGGAGAACAAGTCTGAGGCAAGTCTAAGGCAAGTATGAGGAAACGAGCCTAGGTTGAGTTGCCAAGATGTAATACGAGTAGACAAGAGTTGGATGTTTTGGGAAGTTTTGGGGAAGTCTGGAAACGTAATTCTGTGGGAGGCATGTGTGAGGAAGAACCAAAATCTGTGTTAGCTTTGTGAAAGTCTATGGTAACAAAGGGAGAACAAGTCTATGGGCGTTGAAACTTCTGAAGTGCACCTTAGGTAATTGTTGCGGAGAGAGTTGAGACAGAGTCTTGGTGTGACAGATATGTTTATGAGTGTCTTGGTGATGTGAGGAGAGTCATGTGACTCTACTGAAGTTGTAAACTGAGCCGATAGCACTCATATTGTAATTGTTTCAAAATAACAAAGACTTAGTCGGGTTTTAGGCATGGTTTGTGTCGCCCGCACTATTTCTATGTTTTTCTTCCTTTTTTCTGCACTTGTTCTCTTTGATTCTCATGTTCATGGAATGTGCTGCTATATAAGACTGAGTGTTAAACTATGTTAACAATTGTGTAAGTATACAATAGTTGCACTAGAGTAGGAGTGTGACTCGTCGATAGCCTAACATAGAGTATGGGTATGCTCTAGGTGAAGAGGTGTATTCTGGGCGAAGTCTTCTTGGTGTGCCAAGAAACCAAGTAAGAATCGTCGTGGTGTCACATGCTCTTGGAAGGTGAACTATCACAAGACCCGATCAGGCATCTTGTGGGGTCATGAGATGTGATATTAGAGAAAACTCGAGAAACAGTTCGATTCTCTTCACCACTATTGTAGTAAGAAAAGTGGTGGAGGAGTGGCACATTTTTGTTGGTGAAATAGTTTGGGCATAGGCTTGGCGAGGGTTCAATGGACTGACCCATCACAGAGGAAACTTGAGCACAGACTAGGTGGGTTGTGACACGACCGAGTTGTGGACAGAGATATGACATGTGAATAGACATGGGAGTAGTCCTTGAGCGTTCCAGGCGTATATTTCTAACGATGAACCAAGCACTTGGGAAAGATAGATGAATGAGGATTTTTGCAGAACTTGTTGTAGACTTGAGCGTAGAAGTAGCCACAGAGTTGATCGCAGAATTTTGGAGAAGTCATGAAACAAACTCTTGGGTACCTTGGGCGAACACTTTGAAAGTAAAGTGAAGATACTTGGAGGGACATCCATGGTTGGGTCACATGCAGAAGGAAGTGACATCGAGAGAGATCCCAAGACCAACAAAATGAAGGACTGACTCATTATCTTGGAGAGGAATATCGAGCATATGAAGAATGCATTGTGCCAGCATGGTGAGAATGTCGACCGGATGGAGGCTTATATGGACAAGATGAAGCATGGAATTAATGAAGTTCTTTGGGAGTGCCAAAAAACTGCAGATCTGACAACTCACACCTTGACCAACGACATTCATGATAGACTCAATGCAATAGAGGACACACTTGTTGCAGTCACAAAGAAGTTGAAGGACCAAGATGAAACCATCACATTGTTGAAATTTTTTTTCTCTAATGGACAGAGCTCTGTTATCATGTCGATGAGGATCAAGATAAAGGAACCCAAGACATATGACAATACTCGCAATGCTAAGCTATTGGGGAAATTGTGTTGGTACATTGAGAAGTACTTGGAGCAGTTGAATGAAAGTTTGGACGAAGCCAAGGTGAAAACTGCAACGATGTTCTTGATAGGAACCGCTAAGCTTTGGTGGAGAAACTAAGTGGAAGACTTAGTAGCTGGGAGAATCGTTGACAAGATCGAAAATTGGGCAAAGATGAAGGTGGCTTTGAGGGCATAGTTTGGTCCGAGGAACCAAGAATGGATCACAAGGAATCAGTTGTTGGCTCTTAAGCACATTGGTAAGATCCAAGCCTACATCAAGGATTTCATGAGACTCATGTTGGAGATCAAAGACATGTCAAAAGAAAATTGACTTTTCTACTTCATGAATGGTCTATAACTGTGGGAACAAAGTGAGCTGCGATGACAAAATGTGCATACTCTTGTAGCAACAATCACCGTAGTGGAAAAACTATTAGACTTTCAGGGTGAACCCAAGATAGGTCCTAGGAACAATGAGGACGCCCAAGGTGAGAAGCAAAAAATAGGGAAGGGGAAGAGAAAGGACAAAGGAAAGACAAAGAGTCCAAGGGAAGCAGAGACAATGCCAAGTAGACAGATGCAACGAAAGAGAATAAATCGATTTTGTGTTGGATTTGTACCAAGGATCACTATTCAAATAATTGTCCCTTGAAAAAGAAGTTGATTGATTTGGAGAAGGAAGAAATCCCATCTATTGGAGTCTTGCAAGTCTTGAACGTTGGCATGGAGGGTGAATCCATGGAGAGCCAAGACCAATATGAGACAAAACTTTGCTATGTGGAGACCAAACACAATGGGAATTCAATGTTAAACATGGTGGATAGTGGGGTGTCTCATAACTTCTCGAGGGAAGACATGGTGTACAGGCTTGGGTTGCAACCTAAACTATTGCAAACAACCTTCAATATAGTTAACACATGTGTAGAGAGGGTCATTGGTGTAGCCAAGGACATCTCGTTGAAGCTTGATGACTTGTGCGGAAAGACGAGTTTCATCATTGTTCCTATAGATGATTTTGAAGTTGTATTGGGACATGAGTTCATGAGGAAGGAGAAGGCAACACCAATTCCTCACATGAACAATTTGACCATTTTCTTAGGATAGACTCCATGTTTGATTCTTACCATGGGGAGGAAGGAAGGAGGCACATAGATGTCTTTCTTGCAGATGATTGTTACAGACAACCAAGGAAAGAAACCTTGTGGAGAAAAACTTGGATGATGTGGGGTGATGGTTGGACAATCCAACGCAAAGAACGAAAGGAAGCTCATGTCAGTGGAAGGAAGGCTTGTAGGTTTTGAATAGATAGTTGGAGATTTTTCTAAGACAGTGGATGGGTTGGCTGGTTTATGTTTGAAAGTTGATGAGTGGCAACAAATATCACAGGAAGTCACAGAGATGAGGATGTTGGAGCAGTTCATTGAATAGGCACAGAAACCGTTCATGGACCAAGAGGACGTGAGGGAGACACAACAACCTTGGTGGGAGAGAACCAAGGAAGAGGTCGATTCATCCTCAAGCAAACTTGGATATGGTGAATGACCATATGACCCTGAGCTAGAACAACTCATGGAAGAGTGCGAAGGAAAAATCATTTTGAGTGTACCATTTCTTATGTACATAATGAAGAATTACGGTGATGCTTCATTGATCACATTAGGATAGACTAGAGATGAGGGAGATGACCCAACTAACCATCCCCCTTCATGTTCAAACTAGATTGTGGCATGTTGGATCACTGTCTCGATGGGAGGCAATGAGGCCAGTGGGGCTCCTTGAGGAGGTGCCTTGGTGAAAATTGTTGAGAACGTAGTGGGTGACTTGACGGATTGGAGGAAACGAAGAGTTGTGGATGTGACGAGTTTACAAATAGAAAAAAATGTTTCAACGTGAAGATGTGAGTTATTGAGATAGAGACATGATGATTGGACTAACTACTCAATCATCCAAAGTCACAAGGGGATCCAATGCATGGAAGCAAAAACAAGTCAGAGAGCAACAATTCGTAGATTCATGTAACTTCCTAAGAGGAGTTTGGCTTAATGAAAAAAATTGAGGAGACATTAGTTGTTGAGTGGTGATGAGATCTAGAGATGGGTCAGAGATGCCATAGAAATCGATGGATGTTGCCAAGGATGACAACAACTTGGAGTGTGGGAGGTTGTAAGGTCTCCCATTACACCCACCAAGCACGCATGCTCTTTGGGAAGATTCAACGACAAAATAGACGAAGAGCACAAGGAAGAAGCAATCAGTTGGGTGAACGAAGGCGTTTGGGTGTGAGAAGGAGCACCTTGGGTGCACGATGGTTATGTGCGGCGCCAAAGGGGCACACACCTTACTTGTCTTAGAACAATTGACAAATACTTGAGTTGCATTTGGGCAAGGGTGGAGCAACTTGGGAGCATGCCTAAGAAGTGGACTCGTTTTTCCTCGACAACATGGGCACACCAGAGAGGTTGGACGAACCCATCGACACACCCAGGAGGAGTCACGGCATTCGAAACAAGAGAATGCACAAGGAAAATGTTGTGCTAATTCGAGAGACTCACGATTGATGTGAGTGTGTGCTTGGATGAGCGCACCAAGTCTGTGTAGGGGTGCAACAAGTCGTTTGAGTTTGGGTTTGCGAAGGGGCACAACACACCCAAGAGAGATGATGTTTCACACAAGTGACCCCTAGAGTTCCTATAAAAACAAGGGCACACAACCAAAGGAAGGAATATCATTTGGGAAAGAAAATTGGCGAACAAGTCTGAGGAAAGTTTGAGGCAATGAACTAAGGCATAGTTTTTAGGATGGAAGACAAGTAGCCAAGAGTAGGACGTTTTAGGAAGTTTTGGGGAAGTCTGGAAACACATGTCTATGGGGGGCATGTGTGAGGCACAACAAAAATCCTTGTTAGCTTGGTGAAAATCTGTGGTAACGAAGGGATAGCAAGTTTGTGGTTGTGGGCACGTCTGAGGTTAACCATAGGTGGTTGTAGAGACGGTTGCAATAGAGAGTCTTGGTGTGATGGATATGTTCATGAGTGTTTTGGTGAGGTAAGGTGAGTCGAATGACTTTGCCGAAGTTGTGAACCGAGCCGGTAGTGCTCATATTGTAATTGTTTTGCAATAACAAAGACTTAGTCGGGTGTTAGGTACGATTTGTGTTGCCCGCACTATTTCTGCGTTTGTCTTCATTTTTTCTGCATTTGTTCTTTTTTATTCTCATGTGTGAAGAGACATAATCCGGATGAAGTATTCTTAATGTATCAAGCAACCAAGTAAGAACCGTCATAATGTCACACATCCTCATGAGATGAACAATCGTAAAATCTAATGAGGCTTCATGTGGGGTCATCACAAGACCACCTATTCAAATTTGATCACCGATGAGATGGGTTTCACATGTCAATCATTTTTATATCGAATGAGAGTCCACAAAATATTTAGAGAATATATAATGATGTTCTGTTGTATGTTTCCTGTGATTTGCTGCTTTTCTGATAAGATAGCCACACTGATAAATTTAGAGATGATACATTTTGAAAGAAAGGCAGCGCTCCAGTTTTAATTTTATTGACCACCCGTCAGTGTTTTTTCAATGCAATGATAGAGACTTTGAAAGTAACGTGTAACGGAAATGATGAGCATGATAGGTAGCAACCATCCATGGCCAGGGAAGTTGTACTACTCTCTGCTATCTCACATGTCATGGATTTGTCCCTCTGGCCCTGCCTTGCCTTTCCAGAAATAAAACAATAAACAAAGAAAGATTGACAGCTTTATTGATCTCGTGATCTTCTTCCATGTAAATAGCCAGACGTAGACAACTTTTCATTTTCTTTACGGACGTGAGTGTTGGCATTCCAAGATTGCTGGCACAAACCTGCTCTCGTCACTGCAGGTATGCTCTCGTCACTGCAGGTATGTAATAGTAAACTGTCATCATATTTTTGGGATACGTTGACATAGTTAAGAAATAAGCATTATTATGTTCAAAGGCGTATATCTATACTTATTGAAGATGGGTACAATTAATGATCTTTTAATTATAAAAAGCAATTTTATGGCTATTAATTGAAGATGCTGACATAATGATCTTTTAATTATAAAAAGCAATTTTATGACTATTAATTGAAGACGCTGACATATTCTTAATCGTAGACCTAAATCAATGAATGAGATTTTATGTTCATAATTTTCTTGCATTTTTTAATGTTTACCTTTCCTTCTTTACTTTTTCATATTTTACCAATGATTGCCACACTAACCTAATTAACAATCATATAGCTGTGCTAGTTACCTAATTAACAATCATGTAGCTGTGCTAGTTATATATCAATGATTGCTGTTTGGGCTTTACTGTTCAGAACTGGATAAGTAAGTATTCTCAATTTTCAGTTCAGGGATCAAATTTGGAGTATTCAGTCCCATTCAAGAGAAAGCATGGAAAATGCAAACATTTTTTTCAAATATCCAGTTTAGTAATAATTTATCTTCGTTTATTTTACAATCAAAGTTGTAATCCATTCCTGAAGTTATCGAACACCAAGTAGTAACTCAGTCCAATCAAAATAGTATAATCTTCAATTATCAAACACCGAAATTGAACAGAACTATACATAGATTCACGCCCATGAGAATAGCTCAAACTGGTCAACTACATGTAGCCGTTGTTTAAGGTGGAAAGTGACTTTGGCTTTCTCTTCCGTCAATTCGCTAAAAGGAATTGCAGTCATCTGACCGAATGAACGTTTTATCTTTTCTCACAAGACTGGTAAGCTGACGGAAAGTTCACAATTACAGTAAGCAGATTCAGAAACTTTAACGTAGATATTCCATTGCACTTAAAGCTTTACTTTATCTTATATCTGTAAAGTAAATAATTTTTTTAAAATTTTTAAAAAAAAGTTGTTTTCAAGGAAACTATAAAAGAGAAATTGTCAGCGATGGCACATTTGGTCCATAACTTTCTCCATTCAGAAAGTAATCTTTTAAGTAGTGGAAACATCAATATTACTGGTCTTTGTAGGGCGTAGGCCATAGCAAAGCTGCAATATGGATGCTAATTATGATATTTAATAATTTGTTTAATTATTGATATTTGTATGTGAAAGGTATGTATGTAGGGATAGTTTTTGCCTAAAACCTGTCAATTGCTCAAAATCTGTTGTCCAATATCTACTTGTTCCCTACTTCTTTTGTTATTCGTCATGATTTAATCCCATCTGTCATCTACCTTGAGCAGCTAAGTATCTATGTGAGTCACCAGCTGTTTTCCTTTCGGGATTGATCTCCAGTGATAAAGAATTACCTTCCGTTGTCTTTTAGTAAAGATGTGAAAAATGATTGAAAATAGAGCTTCAATTCTTGTTAATTTCTTACCTATTGATAGAAGGTGACATTGGCTAGATACATGACAACCCACTTGCAATCTTGCAGGAATTCACAGTGTGATTTCACAACATCTCGCCATGTAGACTCGTTTTTGAAAGCTCTTCCACGGAGTTCTGCAATGAATCTCTTAAATAATTTTGAACAACTTAGAAATAATGGAGATTAGTTGCGATTTAATGTACTCCTCTAAACTGAATAATGATTTTAACCATCTAAACAAAATGTCATCCTATATACTGTACTCCTCAATTGATTTAATAAATCGTAGTGCGGCTTTGCTTTGATGGCCTCTGGGTGCTGCCTCGCCTGAGAGCAGTCGGTTCCATTCCTTCTATTTTCAAGTTAGTATCAGAGCATTGTTGAGATCTTCTATTGTTGCAGAGAGGAAACAGATATGTGACAAACTAAGTTCGAGGAGAGTGTGGATCAGAGGAGAGTGTGGACGTTGCTGGAGGAGACAGTTGCTGCTGGAAGAGAGCGTGGATCAGAGTAGAGTGTGGACGTTGTTGGAGGAGAGTGTCACTACTAGAGGAGAGCGTGGATCAGATCACATGTTCGCTCTCATGGTCGTTGCTCCTAGTGGTTGCTCCCTTCTTCCAGCGATCAAGGCGGGGCATTGAATCTGGAAGCCTTGTTCGTCCATGGCGGAAACTTCTTACTGTAGAGGCGTAAAGGAACCCGTCCTTCGTTGTTGTTGGGAAGAAGAATCTTCACAAACAGTGATTCCCTTCGTTGATTCACAAGCGAGCAACCTTCGGTCATTCCCTTAGAACGACGGGTTGATAGCTGGCCAGGCATTTCCGAGCCACTTTATAGACGAAATCATTTGAAATAACGTCTCACAGTCCATCGGTGGCCAATATTAGGCATTCGTCTTCGTCAGTACATTCTATGCATGTCACCTATGGCTCCGATATCACATACTGTTTCAAGAATCTGTGGTCTGCACCACCCAAAGATCCCAACATTAAAAAAAAAAACTAAAACATAAAAAAAAAAAAATTGTTGAGAGGCGAGTCATCGTTTCTCTCATCTAGATCCCGGTTCGTCCAGATTGTCCAGATCTGGAGATCGTTGCTCATCCAGAATATCTAGATTGCTGCCCTGGTAAAATTGACATTCTTGTCGCTGTTATGAATTTGCTGAGAGTTTGTTGTGTGAAGGAGTTTGCAGAGATGGTGAATCCACTTGTTGAAACTTATCTCAATGAAGCCAATAAATTGGATGGCTCGAATTTCGTCAATTGTAAATTCAAAATGCAAACCTTGATGGAAGGTTATGGTGTATGGACGATTGTGAAAGGAGATGAAGTGCGACCCGATGCATCTGCAAGTGTGACAGCGGCAATAATCCAATATTATGATAAGCTGGAGAACAAAGCCAAGGTATTATTATGAATGTCTGTGAAAGATAATATAATTCCTCACATTAGAGATGCTAAGACTTCTAAAGAAACCTAGAAAGCACTTAAAGATTTGTATGAGACCAATAATACAAATCGTGTTTTTTTTCTTTTTCTGAAGAATAAATTGCTAAGTATTAAAGTGGATATAAATGAGTCAGTTAATACTTTTCTTGGGCGAATTAAAGACATGAAATATAAATTGGGAGATATAGGAGACAAAGTGTCAAACATTGATCTTGTTACAATTTCCCTAGATGGAATGCTAGAGGAATATCAAATGTTTATAACAGGCCTTGCAGGGAGAGAAATCTCCTACCTTTGAGGAATTGACAGGTATATTGTTACAAGAAGAAGAGAGGCGCATGAATTTGAAGCCGAATTTGAAGACTTAGAATTTAGACTTAGCACTATGAAA
>JASDQU010883024.1:22808-42058 GCA_032191745.1 Picea mariana
ATAATTGAAATTAAATTAGTAATTAGGTATTTGATTTGAGTTATTAGTCTTTTGTATATATAATAGTTAGAGTAGTTTATAGTTAGTTTTGCTTATTTAGATCACTTAACTCAGATCAGCTTTCCTCTTCGGCTTCCTTAGGGAACCTTAGGGCGGCCAACGGAGCCGTTAAACCGGTCAGAGTGGTCCATTCCAAACGGCTTGGGTTATTAGACAACCCCGGACCGGTTCCACTCTCCCAGTTGACGGACGGTCAGTTTCGCCCGTCAACACTATGCTAGTTACCTAATTAACAATCATGTAGCTGTGATAGTTATATATCAATGATTTCTGTTTGGGCTTTACTGTTCAGAACTGGCTAAGTAAGTATTCTCAATTTTCAGTTCAGGGATCAAATTTGGAGTATTCAGTCCCATTCAAGAGAAAGCATGGAAAATGCAAACATTTTTTCAAATATCCAGTTTAGTAATAATTTCTCTTCGTTTATTTTACAATCAAGTTGTAAGCCATTTTTGAAATTATCGAACACCAAGTAGTAACTCAGTCCAATCAAAATAGTATAATCTTCAATTATCAAACACCGAAATTGAACAGAACTATACATAGATTCACGCTCATGAGAATAGCTCAAACTGGTCAACTACATGTAGCCGTTGTTTAAGGTGGAAAGTGACTTTGGCTTTCTCTTCCGTCAATTCGCTAAAAGGAATTGCAGTCATCTGACCGAATGAACGTTTCATCTTTTCTCACAAGACTGGTAAGCTGACGGAAAGTTCACAATTACAGTAAGCAGATTCAGAAACTTTGACGTAGATATTCCATTGCACTTAAAGCTTCACTTTATCTTATATCTGTAAAGTAAATAATTTTTTTAAAATTTTTAAAAAAAAGTTGTTTTCAAGGAAACTATAAAAGAGAAATTGTCAGCGATGGCAGATTTGGTCCATAACTTTCTCCATTCAGAAAGTAATCTTTTAAGTAGTGGAAACATCAATATTACTGGTCTTTGTAGGGCGTAGGCCATAGCAAAGCTGCAATATGGATGCTAATTATGATATTTAATAATTTGTTTAATTATTCATATTTTTATGTGAAAGGTATGTATGTAGGGATAGTTTTTGCCTAAAACCTGTCAATTGCTCAAAATCTGTTGTCCAATATCTACTTGTTCCCTACTTCTTTTGTTATTCGTCATGATTTAATCCCATGTGTCATCGACCTTGAGCAGCTAAGTATCTATGTGAGTCACCAGCTGTTTTCCTTTCGGGATTGATCTCCAGTGATAAAGAATTACCTTCCGTTGTCTTTTAGTAAAGATGTGAAAAATGATTGAAAAGAGAGCTTCAATTCTTATTAATTTCTTACCTATTGATAGAAGGTGACATTGGCTAGATACATGACAACCCACTTGCAATCTTGCAGGAATTCACAGTGTGATTTCACAACATCTCGCCATGTAGACTCGTTTTTGAAAGCTCTTCCACGGAGTTTTGCAATGAATCTCTTAAATAATTTTGAACAACTTAGAAATAATGGAGATTAGTTGCGATTTAATGTAATCCTCTAAACTGAATAATGGTTTTAACCATCTAAACAGAATATCATCCTATATACTGTACTCTTCAATTGATTTAATAAATCGTAGTGCGGCTTTGCTTTGATGGCCACGGCTTTGCTTTGATGGCCTCTAGGTGCTGCCTCGGCTGAGAGCAGTCGGTTCCATTCCATTCCTTCTATTTTCAAGTTAGTATCAGAGCGTTGTTGAGATCTTCTATTGTTGCAGAGAGGAAACAGATATGTGACCAACTAAGTTCGAGGAGAGTGTGGATCAGAGGAGAGTGTGGACGTTGTTGGAGGAGACCGTTGCTGCTGGAAGAGAGCGTGGATCAGAGTAGAGTGTGGACGTTGTTGGAGGAGAGTGTCACTACTAGAGGAGAGCGTGGATCAGATCACATGTTCGCTCTCATGGTCGTTGCTCCTAGTGGTTGCTCCCTTCTTCCAGCGATCAAGGCAGGGCATTGAATCTGGAAGCCTTGCTCGTCCATGGCGGATACTTCTTACTGGAGAGGTGTAAAGGAACCCATCCTTCGTTGTTGTTGGGAAGAAGAATCTTCACAAACAGTGATTCCCTTCGTTGATTCACAAGCAAGCAACCTTCGGTCATTCCCTTAGAACGACGGGTCGATAGTTGGCCAGGCATTTTCGAGCCACTTTATAGACGAAATCATTTGAAATAATGTCCCACAGTCCATCGGTGGCCAATATTAGGCATTCGTCTTCGTCAGTACGTTCTATGCATGTCACCTATGGCTCCGATATCACATACTGTTTCAAGAATCTGTCGCCTGCACCACCCAAAGATCCCAACATTAAAACAAAAAAAACTAAAACATTAAAAAAAAAAAGACTGTTGAGAGGCGAGTCATCGTTTCTCTCATCTAGATCCCTACTCGTCCAGATTGTCCAGATCTGGAGATTGTTTCTCATCCAGAATATCTAGATCGCTGCCCTAGTAAAATTGACATTCTTGTCGCTGTTTTGAATTTGCTGCGAGTTTGTTGTGTGAAGAGTTTGCAGAGATGGCGAATCCACTTGTTGAAACTTATCTCAATGAAGCCAATAAATTGGATGGCTCTAATTTTGTCAATTGGAAATTCAAAATGCAACCTTGATGGAAGGTTATGGTGGATGGACGATTGCGAAAGGAGATGAAGTGGGACCGGATGCATCTACAGGTGTAGAACAAAGTCAAGGTATTATTACGAATGTCTCTGAAAGATAATATAATTCCTCACATTAGAGATGCTAAGACTTCTAAAGAAACCTAGAAAGCACTTAAAGATTTGTATGAGACCAATAATACAAAAAGTGTTCTTTTTCTGAAGAGTAAATTGCTAAGTATTAAAGTGGATATAAATGAGTCACTTAGTACTTTTCTTGGGCAAATTAAAGACATAAAATATAAATTGGGAGATATAGGAGAAAAAATGTCAAACACTGATCTTGTCACAATTTCCCTAGATGGAATGCTAGAGGAATATCAAATGTTTATAACAGGCCTTACAGTGAGAGAGAAATCTCCTACCTTTGAGGAATTGACAGGTATATTGTTGCAAGAAGAAGAGAGATGCATGAATTTGAAGCCGAATTTGAAGACTTAGAATTCAGACTTAACACTATGAAAAAATAAGAGATTCCCTAAAGGGAAACCAGGAGAAGGAGGTAGAGGAGGAAGTTCATTTCAGAGGAAGTCATTTCCAAATCCAAATCAAGGTATGCTATCTAATAGAAATGAACCTAAGTGTTTCTATTGTGGTAGGACTGGGCATATTTCCAAAGAATGTTATAAGAAGAAAAATAATGCGCCTATAGATAGAAATAGAAAACATTCAAGACATTTTGCAGGAGAAAACCCGACTTTTGATTCAAAAGATCTCAGATTGTTTGTGTCTAATGTTGCATTGTTTGCTGACACTGATGATATTGACGCATGGTTTGTTGATTCTGGAGCTTCAATTCACATGACATGTAACAAGAATTGGTATATAAACTTTAAAGAAACACATAATGGTGCCCATATTTATCTTGGAGATGATCGTTATTATCAGATCAAGGGATATGGAGATATTCTAGTAACACTTTCGAATAGTATTGTCAGACACATTCTCAATGTTGTATATGTCCCTGGGATAAAGAAAAACTTGATTTCTGTGTCCACAATTACAGATCAAAATTTTAAGGTTGAATTTTTCAAGACATATTGTATAGTGAAGAACTTGCAAGATCATTACAGAATGGTTGCCTCAGGAGTTAGAGTTGGAGATCTGTACAAATGTGATGTCACCAACAAGAATGATCAAGCATTGACTTCTGTAGCTATGCCTATAGAAACTCTTTGGCACCAAAGGTATGGTCACATTAATTATCATGATTTTTTTTTATTAGAAAAAAAAGTATGGTTGAACGAATCGCTATGTTGAAGAATGAGTATGTTGCTTGTGAAGGTTGTGCATTAGGAAAGATGCACAGAGATGAATTCCCCTCTAATTTTGATAGGAGAAAGAAAGATGTATTAGAACTTATACATACTAATGTTTCTGGACCAATGCAGACAAGGTCCTTAGGTGGTGCTTATTATTTTTTGCTATTTATTGATGACTGCACAAGATACACATGGGTTTATTTCCTTAGGAAAAACAATGATGTTTTTGAATACTTCAAGGAATTTAAAAACATGGTGGAGAAACAAACAGGAAAGACCATTAAAATCCTCCACTCAGATCAAGGGGGAGAGTACAGATTAGGGAACTTCATCAAGTATTGCAAATATCATGGAAGAGTACAACAATTTACAGTACCCCACACTTCACAGCACAATGGAATTGCAGAAAGGAAAAATAGAACTCTAGTGGAGTGTGCACGAAGTATGATGAAAGGTAAGAATATCTCAAATTCTTTTTCAGATGAGGCCATTAGCACTGTTGTTTATTTAAAGAATATAAGTCTAACAAGGTGTCTTGATCATAAAAATCTTTTCGAAGCCTTGTATGATTCTAAACCAACAATTAATAATTTGAGGATATTTGGGTGTAAAGATTTTGCACATATTCCAAAGGAGAACAAGAATAAGCTTGATGCTAAAGCCATCAAATGTATTTTTATAGGGTACTGTTCAAAATTTAAAGCATATAAACTGTTTGATCCATCTACTCACAAAGTATTTTCAAGTAGAGATGTAATTTTGCATGAGCAGGCAGAAGGAAATAGTGAAGACAACAGTCATGAATGATGGCATGTACTTCTTGAATATGAAGAGGTCAAATAAGAGAAGAACTAACAGGAAAAGGAACCTAGTGACATGGATACATCCAACAGTGAAGAAGAATCTTCACAAAACAGAGAAGGAGTCACCATCCAATTGAGAAGATCTTCATGACAGGTTCGGCCACTTGAAAAATATAAATATTATTCCTTGATGAGTAGTATTTCAAGTGTCATAGAAAACATGAGTTTTAATGAAGCTAATGAACATGAAGAGTGGATAAAAGCAATGGAGGAAGAATATGACTCTATAATGAAAAACAAAACTTGGGAATTGACTGAATTTCCTAAAGATAAAAATCCCATAGGATGTAAATGGATATACAAACCTAAATTCAAAGAATATGGTAGTATAGATAAATATAAATACAGATTGGTGGAAAAAGGGTATTCACAGAAGGAGGGCATTGATTATGCAGAAACATTTACACCAGTAGCTAAATTAAATAATATAAGATTGTTAATTGCAATAGCTACAAAGTACCATTGGAAGCTTCACCAATTAGATGTAAAATTTGTTTTTCTGAATGGTGAGTTAAAGGAGGAAGTTTACCTTACTCAACCAGAGGGGTTTGTGAAAAGTGGTCTGGAACATTTAGTGTGTAAATTAAAGAAAACATTGTATGGACTGAAAAATGAACCTAGGTCATGGTATGAGAAGATAGATTCATTCTTTCTTCAGCAGGGTTTTATGAGGAGAAAAAGTGATCCAAATATGTATACCAAGTTTGATGAAAAGGGCATGTTGTATTGATTTCCTTATATGTTGATGATTTAAGTATTATAGGAAATTCAGAAAAATTGAATAGTGGAATTAAGAAGCAGATGTCACAGGTATTTGAAATGAAATATCTTGGTGAGTTACATTACTACCTAGGTCTTGACGTTTGGAGAAATGTTGGTCAAACCTTTGTGTCTCAATGTAAATATGTCATATAAGTACTTAAGAAGTTTAAAATTGATCAGTGTAAAGTTTATTATGTTTCAATGTATCAGAACATGAAACTTTACTGTGATGATGGTTCGAAGGAGGTAAATGGTACATTGTATAGATAGATGGTTGGAATCTTGAACTATCTCACTACAACCAAACCTGTCATATCATATTTTGTTAGTGTGTTAAGTCAGTTTATGGAAAAACCTCTAGAAAACTATTGGACTGCAACAAAAGGGGTACTCAGGTATCTCAATGGCACAATTGGTTATGGTATTAAATATACCAATTCATTTGATGTTGAGCTGACAGGTTACTCAGATTCAGATTGGGCTAGCAATCCGGATGATCGAAGATCTACTATAGGTTATGCCTTTGGCATTGGATCCAGGATTGTTTCATGGAGCAATAAGAAGCAGCCTATTGTATCTTTGTCATCCACTGAGGCAAAATATAAAGCATTGTGTGCAACAACTTGTGAAGTTGTTTGGTTGAGAAGACTACTTCAAGATGTTGGAGAAGAACAAAGGAAAGCTACGATAATCAAATGTGATAAACATAGCTCAATCAATTTGACAAGTAATCCAATTTACCATTCAAGGACAAAGCATGTTGATACTCAGTTTCATTTTGTTCAAGAAAATATGCAGTCTAATGACATTGCTTTAATGTATTGTAATACTAGTGAAAATGTTGCTAATATTTTTCACTAAGCCTCTTGGGAATATAAAATTTGAACTGTTTAGCGGGATGTTAGGTGTGGATGTCAATCCTTTCTCCATTAAAGGGGATACCTAGAAATAATGGAGATTAGTTTCAATTTAAGGTACTCCTCTAAACCGAATAATGGTTCCAACCGTCTAAATCAAATATCGTCATATATAATGTACTCCTCAATTGATTTAATAAATAGTAGTGTGGATTTTCTTTGATGGCCTTCAGGTGTTTCCTCACCTGAGAGTAGTCGGTTCCATTCCATTCCTTCTATTTTCAACTCAACATGACCTCTGTTTGGATTCTATGTAGTCCCATGCAATTCGCAATGGCCTTTTCGAAGAAAATGTGTCATTTGTTGTAGCTAAGAGATTCAATCTCTAGGATCAAATCTATTGCATCTAGAATTCTTCTAATAGACACTCAATTTTAGATTCCCTGAATGAAAGGAATTCCATAGATTGATGAAATAGTAGATTTTTTGATATACAAGAATGCATCCTCTCAAGAATAGAGCATTGGATGGGAGTGACTCGGGAAAAGAAAAAGCATATTGATTAGCAGTTCCACTGGAGGTGTTGTTTCTTTTAATACACATGACCCTCCCATCTAAAAAATGAGATGGAAAGTTGAAGAATTTAAGCATTCCCATCGCCATACCTCTAACTCTAATTGAAGATAAGAATCTATGTATTCCATCCTTAGAAAGCTTGGGTGGTATGCCCATTTCCATCAAAGGACGAAATTCAACATTTTTTGCTATGTACATTCTCATGAAATCCGATGTATTTTCCAGTGCATTGAACATGTTATTTATTGCATTCAACATCGATTTGGTATCCTAGAAATGTCCTTGTAAACCATTGATTTGCTGCTACATTGTCTGCATGACATTCCGTGTCTACAAGGCGCGAAAGTGGATCCACACTTGTGATTTATCGACCTGTTTCCTCAGCTGAAACTACATAGAGTAACCACAAATGGAATGATAATAAGGTGAATGAAAATTATAGTATGGGAAGTGCACAATATTCTACTCCCTGACATCCCTCACCCGTAGGAAAATTCCTTGATTGGACTCCTCTCTTCTATGGGGCCTATAGTAACAAGGCCAAGGGCTAGGGATATTTCTCAATCCTTATACAAAAAATATTTGAAGTAGCGTCTCCAGTAGAAAGACTTCCATTATGAAACTGAGTTGCAGATCCATCCATGAGCCACTATTGTGATCGATTGAAATGGGGAAGGACAGATAATATTCTTCCTCTTTCCTTGTATCGTCATATTCCCCTTCCACATGTAAGATCACATGCATTGGTCACTTCACTTGTTGCCATGGTAGAACCCTGAATAAACAAAGACCTGTCAAAATGCTAGATGGTCAAAGTTAATTCTATTTATTTATTTCATAATATGCATGGGGTGGCAACCTTGCCCTTTATTTGGCCATTTGGATTCTCAACCCATTGATTATGTTTATGCATTTTGAAAATTCTCCCCTCATGCTTTTCAAGGATGTGTATTTGATGGAAGTAATATGTTGAATAGTCATGGAAATTAAAGTAAATCTATACAAATCAAAATGAAAGAATATGGGTGTCCTCACATGTAGATGTAGTCTGTAATGTAGTCTCAACGGTAGTAGAAAATGATGTCTCTTGGCCCACAATTTTGCATAAATTATTTAGGAGTTGAATACAACGAATTAAATGATAGCTCTTTCGAAACGGTGTAGTTAAAACCTTTATTTTTTCTATCCATTTGGGTGAATATTCCATTATCTAATTGGTTGGAAATTTCAAATCTAAAACTTTATCAGGCATGTTTTACAATCTCAGTAATTTATAACTACCTTTTCAAGTTTGAGGGATTTTTTGAACTGATTCATGAACTCAGAATTGCAATCTAAATAATATACAAGTCAAAATATGTAATTCTATCAAGCTTAGGTTTGAGGGGATTTTTAATTGATATAAAATCTTGAAATTGTAATACAAGTAATGTATAAATCAAAATCTATAATTCTATCCATCTCATGATTCCAACAAAGTAGGAGGGATTTAGTTATTACTAGCTTATTGCTCATATTTATGAAAGGAATTGAATATGAAAATGAAATAAATGAGTAAAAGAACACATCATCCACACACAAATAAAAACAAGATATATCATGGGAAACCTAATACGGAAGAAAACCTAGCTAGAAGGTGAGGCCTATGTTATGCTCTATTTTATTCAACTATGGAAATGTAGATGCAAAGGAAGAGGCACTTATTGTGGAGTTTCATTTGACACTATGTCATGTATGGTTGCTACAAAATATTTTCTTCCTATGTTATGCTCTCAAAATACCACCCCTAAATTCTTTTCTCAACTATGGAATGTGTACAATGCTAAAGAATGGAACCATTTCTCCTCCTAGTGGCTCGGTATTTAACATAGTCTGATAGTCGTCTAGGGTTAGGTTTTTTACTTCCTCAACCCTTTAATTAGTGATCATTTTTTGGACCTTCTAGAATATTATTGAAATTTCACATGTGGATATCCCCATATGTGTGAGTAATGGGGGTTGATGTGGCATTCAATCGTATTATGGTGGGAAACAAGGTAGGTCAACTTCTGAGAGGCATAACTTTTGCATATGAGCTCTGATTGATGAGATTTTTTCATCATTGGAAAGGTATTGGTGTGTAGATCAATGTCAAGGGTGTGTGCATAAGTTCTAAACGTTTTAAATCCAAAAATGTCATTTAATTCCTCGAAATGACTCTGGAAGGTTCCAAACCCCAATTTTTCAAACTAGGACTTGCAACTAAAATGGCCTTACAAGTTGATTCCTCAAATCTTTTCCACCCAGAAAATACTAAGATAGATGAAAAATTGTATGATGATCCAATGTGGATCATACCTCCCCATTTAGGGAATCTTTTGGTCCCTAAAATCTTTACCAAAAGAGGTGAGTTAATATTTCCTCTACCTTCTCTTTGGAGTACCATTTTGTTTTTCCTAAAATTTTCCATTCAACCCAATCTAGCAAAGGTCATGATGCCCTTGTATTGTAGTTCTAGAATTTCTCTGTGAAATTGCATCTTCTTCCAACTCTACCTAAGCATCTGGTGCTAATTCCTCTATGGTATGTACGATTTTCTCCACCTCCTAATCCAACATGGCAGGCTCATAGAGTTTCAAATTCTCCACATTCACCACTAATTAAATGTGCATGTACGAGGGTATATTGAGTCTGTAGGAGTTATCTCCTACCTTCTCCAATACCTCAAAAGGGCCATACCGTAAAGCCTTGATCTTCTTATTAGGACCCGGTAGTATTTCCTTGTTTAGTTGTAACCAAACTCTGTCTCATAATTTTAATGACTTCTTAGTTCTATGTTGATCATTCTCGGCCTTATAATTTTCTTGTGACTTCTTCAACGTGTCATGTACTTGCAAATGGATCTATCTAATCTTTACAATGAATTTATCTTCTCTCAATGTTTCCCCTATGATGTATTCCCTCACTCCTCCTTGTGGTCCATAAACAACATCCAAGGATGAAGATAGAAAATACCCAAAGCAAGTTTTAAAAAGGGACTTACCAGTAGAAGTGTGGACTACTCTATTATAAGAGTGTTGAATATAGATCATATTTTTATCCTAGGCCTTCAAATGCTTAACCCTCAAAAGATGCACAAAATTCCTATTGACTATTTTTGTCTTCCCATCTGTCTATGGATGTAATGTTGTATATTTCTTCAACTTCGTGTCCATCTTCTCTCGAAGTGTAGTCCAAAAGCAACTGATAAATATATTATCCCTGTCTAAGATGATGTTCCTTGGTATCCCAAAGTGCACCCAGACCTATTCAAAGAGCACGTTTGTTTCTTCATGTCCTTTTATGGTATTTTTATAAGGCATGAGAATGCACATTTTGTTGAACCTGTCAACTACCAAAAAAACATAGTCATGTCCCTTCCTAGTTGTTGGAAAACCACCCACAAAATCCATGTAAATGATTTCCCAAGGCCGAGTGGGTATTGGTAAGGGATGGTATAGACCTTGCTTTCTATTACTAGGCTTATTGGTACAACAAAGTATGCATCCTCTAATATACCATGCTACAACTTCTTGCATTCTAGGCCAATACACATACATTTGCAAGTTAACAACTATCTTCCCAACACCAAAATGTCCTACAACCTTGAAGGTGTGATCCTCTCTAATAATATGCAATATTTCACCTTTAGGAACATGTAGTTTGTAGAGTAACCTAATATGGAGGTGATAGTTATCCTTTCTATCACTTTATTCTACATGAATTTGGCCCTATAGTTGCTAAAACACCTCCTCGAAGTCCTCATATTATGTGTTTTTCTCTTTCTATGCATCATGGATAAAAGGATCCATGTGCATAAGCACTCCGAAAGATAGAATATTAGATGTGGTTTTCCTTGAAAGCATGTCTACCAGCTTATTATTGCAACTCTTCTTATACATGATGACTAGATTAAATTGTTTCAAAAACCCCATCCTATTGTAATGTCTAGTCCGTTGAAGCTTACTTTGGGCATGAAAATATTGCAATGGTTGGTTATCTATGTCGATAATGGTTTCCTTTATCATTAGATAGTGCTTCCACTTTTTAACAGCTTGAACTAGGGCATAGAATTTCTTATCACATGTAGAGTAGTTTAAGACTCCCTCATGAAACATTTCAAAATGATAGCATGCTAACTTCCATCCTCACATCAAAACTTCTCCCATATCATACCCAATTGCATATGTCTCCACTTCAAAATTCCTCTACACATTTGGTAATTCAAGAACAAGTTCTTGACTGATATTTTGTTTCAGCTTCTCAAAATATTTCGGTTAATTCTTTCCCCACTGGAAAAAATTACCTCTTGTTTTTATGGCATGGAGTGGTGCAACTACCACTAAAAATGATGCTATGAACTTCTATAAGTAATGTGTTTCCCCAAGAAAGATCCTAATTTTAGTGACATTAGTAGGAATTGGTCATTTTATGATGGCCTCCATCTTTGTAGGATCTATATTGAGTTCCCCTCCATTGATCACATACCCCAATTACACCAATTATTGCTGAGAAAACTCACATTTCTTGAGGCTAGCCAATAGATGGTGCTTTTTCAGAGTCTCTAACACCTACATGAGATGTGATATGTGATCCAACCAAGTAGATATATAAACCAATATATCATCCAAGTACACTATAATAAATGAATCTAAATATGGTCGTAATATATCATTCATCAATTTCATAAATGTAGCTAGTGCATTACATAAACCAAATGGCATGAAAGACCATTCATACAAACCTTTCCTTGTCTTGAAGGCAGTTCCAGGTGTCTTCTTCTTTGACATGTACCTATTCGTATCCCAATTTGAGATCCAACTTGTTGAAGTACTTGGCATGCTAGACCTGGTCTAACAAATCATCAATCTTGGGAAGAGGGTATCGATTCTTGAGTGTAATCTTGTTCAACTCTTTGTAGTCAATACACGTTCTCTAATTCACATCCTTCTCAGGTAATATGGTGATTGATGACCCACAAGGTGAGGTTCTTGGTCGAATAACTCCCTACTCCAACAACTTCTACAACTATTTTCTTCACTTCATCTATTTCCAAAATAGACTGTCTATACAACCCAATATTTGGTAATGGGGAGTAAAAAAGAAACTGTATCTCACACTCCACTTCCCTCTTAGGTAGTATCCATTTAGGATTTTGGAACACTCCTCTGCATGCTTACAAAAACTCTTCCAACTATTTTTTATGTTTCTTTTTACATCCCTCCAAGGATGCCTTTACACTTAGTGATTCATCACTTGACTGATTCTCTCATAAGAAAATTAAAACATACTTCTTACTTGATTTAATCAACTTTTTTCCTTGGTTGGAACTTACTAGTGAGATAATTGATTTACCTTTGTGTGCATTGATGATGTAGGACTTCCCATTATTGATTAGGCGNGGGGGGGGGGGTGGGTCTGAATCCATATGAGCACTTCTTACCACTTTTAATCACAATATAAAAACTTCAAATTTATCAATAGTATAAAATTTATGATTGCATTCAATATATCATGAGCATATAACCATAAGCAATACCAATCAACAATATCACATCAAATGCACAGTACACCAGAATTTACGTGGAAACCCAAATGGGAGAAAAACACATAATTTTTTCTTATATATATCAAGAATACATTCATAGGAATCACCAACTTCTCAATTCTCCAACAGTAATTAGAAGGAGGCACCAACCTCTTGACTTACAGGCACCAATTCCCTGAATTCTCTGGCACCAACTGGAAGGAGGCTACGACCCCCTGATTTACAGGCACCAACATGAAGGAACCACCAACTCCCTGAATTATATAGAACCAATTGGAAGGAGTCTACAACCCCCTTTCGTTTCCCCATCCTTCTTCCTTGAAATATAAGTGTAGACTCACTGTCACTACCACTGATAAACCTGCAACTGTCACTGTCACTAAAACATCAACCAACATGTCACTGTCACTTCAACCAACCTGTCATTGTCACTATCACATAAATCAAGTACATAAACCATGTACCAAAACGTGTACCATATCATGTACATCAACATATACCATACCATATACATCAATCATCAACCGTGTGCATCAACCATGTACATCAACTTGTACCATACCATGTACATCAACCTGTACCATACCATGTACACCAATCATCAGTTGTGTACATCACCTATGCACATCAACTTGGAACATGCCATGTACATTAGTCATCAACCATGTATCATACCAAGTACATCAACCATGTACATCTCATGCATCAACCATATACTATAACCTGTACCATATCATGTACCAAGATCACCAAGAAGTGCCTCTAACAATGTACCATATCATCATCATCAATATATGTGCCTCAACCATGTGCCAAAATAAGTATCAAACCATGAATCATAACATCACCAAGATGGGTCTCAACATGCACTATCATCACCAATCATGTACCATTACATCACCAATATATGCATCAAGCATATACCATATCACTAATGATATTTCTCAATCATGCCATACACCATGCACCATAAGATATCGTCAATAATGTGCCTCAACTAAGTATCATAAGATGTTCCTCAAACATGTGATAACATCACCATGACATATACCAAATCAGATACCAATATAACGAAGATATACTTCTAACAATGTATCATATCATCACAAAGGTGTACCATATCTTGTACCCTCATCATCAATACATGCCTCAAGCATGTACCATAAACATAACCCTCAGTAACACATATAAAGAATACCTCTGGTCCTGTAGCAGACCTGATACACAAAATTACAGACCTGTATCTCTTCCTCAACTTCAACAACAATAGAATAGCATTTTCATCAAACTTTACCTTAGTCTCGTGGGATTAGTTTTGGATTAGTCAAAACCCTAAATTTCAACAAGCATAACTTTGTACCTGTAATGAATTAAGGTATGAAATTTTAACCACATATATTCTGAGATCTTTCTTCTATATCCTCAAAATTTCAAGGTCGTAAACTTCTCATAACAAAATTTATAGCAAAAATGCAGACCTTTCTGAATTCTAGTCTATTATGATGAATGAACTTGTACAACATGACACACACTCAATATTTGATATTGGATTCTAAAACTATCACACAAGATAGTAAAGATTGTTCTGTTTCCACTTAAAATGGTCTCACAAAATTTTGATCCTCTATGAAGAAGTTATTACTGTTTTACTCAGAACACTTGTTTGAGACTAGTTTTAGGACTAGTCAAAAACTTTGTCTTCCACAGAGTGTATATCTAAAACTAAAATGACCCAGAAGCTGAAATGTTTACCATAGGTACCCTTGACATCTCTTCTAAACTTCCTCCAATTTTATCTATCTGAATCATTCTATAAAAAACGTTATAGCAAGAATGGTAAGATGACCTTTAAATAACATATCTTAGAACACACCATCATAATAATTCATCCTCTCTTGGAATCTCTCCCTACTTCACTTCATCTTCCCTCTAAAATTCTCCCCAGATCTCCTTGGTTACCTTAGATAAGAATCACTTACTCACATAGAATATATTCAATAGAATGTGTGTGTGAATGTACTTATGAGTGACTTCTCAAGGTGTATATATACCCTTTCTAAGTAATCTCTTTCCTTAACTTTAGGGATTCTTGAAATTTCTTGTTACAACCACTTTACCCTTTAATTAATGACTTTCAACCAATTATGGGATTCTTAACTCATATTTTTGGCTTCCATAGGGGCTTCTCAACCCATCTTTATGGCTTCCAACTTCATGACCTCATAGCTCCTCAACTGTGAAGAACTACGTGACGTTCCACCTAACATTGGAAATGAAATGACAAGGACTATCCATCTATGTGTGTGTTACCTGCATTTACTTTTTCCTTCATGTCCTTATTCCTCAAACAATTTTGGGTATCATGACCACACCTATGGGTTTCTTGTAGAATTCTTCAAAGCGTATTCCCATGAGAGTTGTTGGTGGTAAATATTGCCATTAAATAAATGCCTAATCATTTAATTGTCAACCCGAGGAGTTCGTAAACTTATGAAGCACAAGCACAGTATATGCATGATTGAAGCTAATTTAACCTAATCTAATTTTAAAGCTACAAAGGAGATTGAATCATTAAACTAATGCAAGAAGATGAAACATACGACTTGGAATTGAATTGCTAAAAAACAACTGAAATGAATTGCGTAAACGAAATTAACTTGAAATGGAAACTTCCATCAAAGGAAAAACAACATCTGAAGAGAAACAAGATGACACATGTGAGCTCACACCAATAGTAAATCAATCTCAAATTACATTACAAGAATCAAATGAAAAAACATGAAACAATAATGAAAGCATGAATCAAACTAAGAATATGTTTCTCCAACATTACAAAACCCAAACTCTACATACTAAGATTCATTACAGACTTCTACTTGAATCCTAATTAATTCCCCTCATGAAGAGAGACAACTCTCTTTTATACATGAGAGCCTCGAAGATAAGATAATCATCTCATAATTACAGATCCACTTTTCTCTTAACCAATTTCCCATTATTACAAAATATAATCCCTTCAATTCCTCACACATATCTCTCACATATATTGGATAATATATGTTATACATTCCCCATGATCTTCTCCTTGAAATAGTCTTGAATTATCTCCTCAAATATTGAAATGGTGGAGGAAGTATTTGAGAAATCCTTTTGTATTAATTCTTCACATATTCCTACACATTACAAAGCTCACACATTTTTGAGATATATATGAAAACATGTCAATTTTCTAATATTTAATCACAAATTCCCTTTTAGTACTAAAATGAATAAAGTGGAAAATAATAAGGTGAAACCCAAATATATTTATGAAAATGACATTATGAAAGGTTAATGGGGCGATGAAATGTGAAGAGTGATGAAGGGAAAGGTAGATGAAAATAAGACATTCATGATCCCCAACAAGGGCCATTCTTAGAGCTACACCATAAGGGGACCACTTTGGAGACTTCTCCAAATATACCCATCACATCTATTGACATTAATGACAACCACTACTTATTGACATTAATGACAACCAAATTTCCAACAACATCAATGACAACCAACTGTCCAACAATATCCCCCATTGGCATTGATGGAAACACTTATAATCCAACACTCATACTCCACCTATGACCAATACTCCTATTTTTCTCTCCTTGTGTTTCTATCCCCTTTTGACATGAATGAAAAATGATATCTCTCCTTGGGGCTTATCCCCTAGTCTTCATGCTTCTAATATTTCTCTTTCTCCCCATTTGAAATCATGGGTAAAAGGGTAACTCCCCCTGTCAATATACCTTCTCTAGACAATATTTCTCAGACTTCATGCGCTCCCACTATATTCATGATTCTGATCTCTTTCTATGACAATTTCTCTTCCTTGACTTTTCTGCAATATGTCGTGTAGATCAATGTGGGATTTCATGTATATGCTTTATTTCCTCTCTTATGGTGTTCTTTGTCCATTGGTTCTTCCTCTTGTAATTCACTGACATATATTAAAAGTGTTCAAAAATTACTTGACTTCAAATTTTCATGGCTTGTCATGTTCACATCAATTACCATACTTTCCTCTGACAATATAGCTTATGTTGATAGTTTTCTCTTCCCCGTTATGTTGTGCCTTTCACTGCTTGCCTTCCTATGACTAATTGATTTCACTTATTTCATTGATTCCACTAATTCCACTGATTCCACTGATTCCATTGATTCCAATTGTTAATCTTATTTTATCCACTCACATATACCTGTTTAGACCTATCAAAAATCTCATTAATCCATCTATGTCCATATGTCATACAAATGTCCATGAATCTGCTACTCAACTACATACATTGTTGGCCCATTTTTCACTTTACCATTCTGAATGTTTCTTCGAATATTATACAATTGATCACTATATATTCCTTGCTGTTCAATGTGTTTATTCAATCTACAAATCAGACTCTACATGTATGCAACAATCTATACTGAATACACCATTGTTTGAATACATGCTTGGAATCCTCTGTGTAAATATATGGTTGAGTATATGTGTGGAATCCATTATACAATCATGAATATCTACCTATGTAACTTCTAGCTAATACCTACATGGGAATGTGTTTTGAAAGCTACTCCTCAAACGGTCACAAGAAATTCTATGCTATTTTCATCAAACCATTCTGAAACTACCTTCCCAAATACCGCAAATACTTCACACTTCTTGAAATATAGTTCTTTGATCTGTAGAGCTACTACTTAGACTCCCCCTGTTCAATATTCATATTTAATGGGCGTATCCAAGTTGGGTGGCTAAGAAAAATACCCATTATGATGCAGAGTAATCTTCCTCTTCTTCTATGAATTCATCATCATCCTCTTTCTGAATTCTAACCTCTTCCTCTTTTCCTGTGGATTCATCATGATCTTTAACTACTACAAATCCTATGAGTACAATCTTTGGGACCTGGTCTTCATTCATCTATTCTTCTTTCTTTTCATTTCTTCTCCAAACCTTCCTATATCTAACATCTTCATTTTTTCCTATAGATTTTTTCAGATCTCGTACTATTTCCAATCCTGAGAGTATGAATTCTGGGTTTCCTTCATTCATATGTTCTTCCTTTACCTTTAATTGTTTTCTTTTACAAACTTTCTTATATCTGATATCAGTGTTCTCTTTCATACAAGTATCCATCATGCTTCTACAATCACGATTTATATGTCCATAGTTATTACATTTGTAACATTCAATATTATATGGAGTCACATATGCATTTCTTACTTGACCATTTCTCTCATAAGCTCTACAATCTACAACTTTATGTCCAAAGTTAGTACAAATAAAACAATGACCACAAAATAAATTTTCATACATGGGAGTGAATGATATTCTTTGTGATGTACTCCTTCTGAAATCATGCCTTGGTTGATCACAATCTTCTCTTCTATTGTTTCCTTCATAGTGATTGAAGCTTCTTTGATTCTTGAAAGTAGAAGGTATTCTTTGATATCCATCTATTCTGCAATCATATTCTTGATTTTTCTTCATTTATGGAATGTTCTTCTTTAAGGGATCACATTCTTCCTTGTTAATAGAATCTTTGATAACTTATGCATAACTCTTAGCCTTCTCTTTATTCTTCCTTTATAGTAACCTATAACATTTTTATTCAACTGTCTTTACTAGTGACATGTTGTTTCCTTTCCCTTCAATGTTCTTGTTGAGCTTGACAACTTTAATTCTTAATGTGACAACTTCCTCTTCAAGATTCTCATAATATTCTTCTTTCTTCATCATTTATATATTCATGACTTCTTCCTTTCTCTTTGCTTCTTCAAGTTGGGTCTTCAAGGAAACAATTTCTTCTTCATGTTTGCTTTCTTGTTCACTGAATTATTCTTCAAGTTTATTTAATTCCTCATATCTTTCCTTGAAATGGCTAGTCAAAATCTCTTCTCTCTTGTCTTCTTCTTTACTTTGTGCTACTATTTCGACTTCCAAAACTACTTTTTTTCCAACTGTCTTTTGTGTGTTTCTTAAATCCTTCCGACTTCTTCTATTTGGACTTTTAGGTTTGTAATCATTTGTTGGAATTCTTTAGAGTTGAGTTTTTGAGACTCTCTTTTTATATTGATTAATTCTTCCTAGAGTGATTTTTTTTTTTTTTTAACCAACTTGTTTAAAGCACTGGTTAGGTGTCTCTCATAATCTTCTTCTTCTAAATCTATCTGAATTGATGAGATTCTCTCTTCCCATACTAATTCAACATCTTCTTCATTCTGATTAGCATGTTCTACATCTTTGGTATAATGTGATTCGGTAGAGTATATATTCTGTAGTTTATCCCAAATTTCTTTAGCTGATGAACATTTTCCAACTTTCTCTCTTACCGGATCAGGTAATTCTTCTGAGATGGAATCCATTTCTATTTTTTTGTTTCTTTTCGATTTCTTCTTGGACATAGTATTTGGTTTCTTTGTATCAGTGTATCCTGTCACAACTGATTGTCAAACATCAAATCCTTGTGCTCCTAGAAATGAGTTCATTTTTGCGCTCCAAAAATCATAGATTTGTCCATTAAACAGTGGTACCCCAATATTACGTACTCCATGATCTTCCTTCCAGTGATTAAACTGTTTTCTGAAGGAACCACTTTGATACCAATTGTTGGAAT
>JASDQU010883026.1:14191-48408 GCA_032191745.1 Picea mariana
GTTGCTGCTACAGAGGCTAGTAAAGAGATGATTTGGTTACAAAGGTTTATGGAGGAATTGGGAAAGAAGCAGGAGAACAACAGGTTTTACTGTGACAGTCAGAGTGCCATTCACCTTGCAAAGAACTCAACCTTCCATTCAAATACTAAGCATATATAGTTGAGGTACCACTTCATGCGATCCGCCTTGGAAGATGGACAATTGAAGATGGAAAAGATACACACTAGCCAGAATCCTGCAGACATGTTAACAAAGGGAGTAACCAGGGAGAAACTGAGTTCTTGCTCAGTTTCAGTTGGTCTTCAAGAATGAAGATGAAGATGAGAAAGTTTCCAGGTCCAAGAAGGTTCAGAGTCCATCATATACAGCAGCGGTGGAGTTGTTGAGATCAGTCTCCAAGTGGGAGATTGTTGGTTGTGGAGACTGATTATCTTCCTGATTTATAGGTCTTTTACTTTCAGCCATGTTTATACCCCATGAAGTATTTACACCCTAGAAGTATGTACACTCTTCCACGTGGGGGAGTGCAGAGGGGGGGTACCCCCTCTGCGGGGTCCGGGGGCAAAAATTGCCTTATAAAAGTATATTGTAATTTCATTGTAAATCTGGACCATTCATTATAAGGTCGTAGATCTAACGATAGACATTATGTTAGGGTTTTTTTCCCTAGAAGGAAACCCTCTTTTATGAGGGAAATGTATTGCGGATATGGTTGATGGTGAATATTGTATTTTGAGAGAGGAGACTGTGAGAGAAAGAAAAGGAAGTTACAGCGGGTTTTGCTGTAGGTTGTATCCCTTCATTTGCTGGATAATAATAAAGGAAGGACCTGGCAATTTATCTGGTGGACGTAGCCCACACTGGGTGAACCACGTAAATCTATGTCTCTCTTGTATTGTGTGTCTTCTGTGTTTTGTTTCTGCATTTGTTTTATTTTATTGCTCCACTGTCCTGTTTTTCCAACATTTCGTTCTTGTTTCTTCATACATCCATTCTCGTGGCTTTGCTTTTTCGATATGACGTTCTCCTTCTTTCATTTTCATAAAGCTTTTTGAAAATTCGACTTTTTCTAGGTCCTCTTTGTGTTCTGTGGCTATGCTTAATAATGATTTCACATGATTCTATAATGTTGGATGGTATTTCTTCCATTGGAGGATCTGTCCTGGCCATTTTGTGTTCTCCATATCAATCCTTCGAGCACTCGAGATTCCTTTGTTTTCTACTAACACCAATTTGCATGTCAATGTGGATCCTTCATCGACGAACATCTTTGCTTTTTCTTTCTGTTGATCTGGTGAAGGACTTTCTAATTTATTTTTTATTTGATTTGTTGTGTCTTTCAAGTGATTCTCTACGGGATTAAATTTGAAGTCTTGGACAAAATTTCTTTTGATTTTGGCCCAATTGGAGGTGTGACCACAAGCTTCTTCAATGTTGTACCATTTTCTTGGTATTTTGTCTAATGACTTGGGAACATATGGGGCCATACCCTTTCATCCTTGTATCCAATTCTTTGCCATTCGCTTTCGCAATTTTGGATATGTTTTGTTGGGTCATAGTCGATTTTGAATGTAGGAATATTTTCATCTTTTGATAGTTTCTTGTCATCGAATATTTCAACGAAGTATGTCGACACAATTGTTCGTGTTTTTAATCGAGGTTAATGTGTTTCCCACCGTATTACAGCCCGGTGTTACGAGGAAAATCTCTCTATGGCTAGGTTAAACCACAACTGATGGAAATGACTGTAGAAATCAACTCTCTTATCAAGTATGTTATGAAAACAAATATGCTAGCAAGACAAGATAAAATTCTACCTCGTTCAAACTTTTGATGAAGTCCACTGTTGAGCACTCGACCCAAAGCAATACACCTGTTGCTAGTCCTCAACAACCAATAAAAGAAAGCATATGGTGATATTATATGATGTTATCACATTCAATAGCATAATCCATTAATAAACATGACAAATACGCCCATGGAATAATAATTCAAATATTTGCAAGATATCAATTGGATGGGAAAAGAGTATTTCTATTAATATATGATCAACGCAAGTGAAAATGTTACAAAATTCCATGTTGGCACAGTTCGAAACTGAGAAACTAAGTTCCTTCCAGCTGGACCTCCACCACTTCAATCCTCCACAAAAGGCAAGCTCATAAAAGAGAAACACTGAAGTTCTCAATCAATAAGGAAAGCTATTGGGTGTTGAAAATTGTGTTCAGACCTAAAGGAAAAAGGGATGCAGACTCAATATGAAGTAAAAAATTTCTCCAAAGTAACTTTGCTCTCAAAGTTGAATTCTTTCTCCTTCTTTCCATAGCTCGGAATTGGCCCATTTATAGCCTTCAAAATGGAATTGAAGGGCCAAGTCAGAATGTTTCCAGTATATGGAAGGCCAAGGCAGATATTCTGTCGTGACATGGAAACCGAGCATTAATTTTCATTTTCTGGAAAAATCCCAATGTATGCAGGCTGTAGTGGCACAACCTGCCTATATGAATTTTTTATAGTAGACAAGATGCGTATATGTGGAAAATTACGTATCTTTGGCTCTGGATTTTACAAAAAAGGATGATAAGTCTGCATAGGGAAATGGAAAAAGGCCTTTTGTGCAAGATTTCATAGGGTGAGGCAAATATTGCTATAACAGATTCCCCCTAATGTGTGAGGTTAGAGAAGTATCTGTGATGGTTGAAATACATATAAACAACCCAGAAATGGAGTGATGGGGAACCATCTGGACGAACTAGTTTTTCATTACATTATGTACTGACTTTGCATACATGGCTGCCAATAGAATTACACTGCATATTCATGTGAAAATATACCAAACAAGTGTCTAAGGACATGAATAGGAAAATACAAATGCAGTTACATGCCAATGGCTATCATAGTCACGAACAAGGCCCAATAGAACCAGTCTCAAAACCAATCAATGGAGTACAATCTGATCTCCCATGATCACTGAAGTCATATAGGTGTTGGTGCAATGGAAAAGAAGCAACAACTCAAGAAATCTATGGCCACATATTGATGTCCCCAAGTCTTCTACATAATCTGCCAAGGGTGCAAGTATACATCATGTGAATAAAGGAGTTGAGGTCGAACATAATGAGACATCATTTGATTACTGTTCATTGAGGTATACTGTTAACAAACATGAGACAAACTACCAATAATAAAAGTAGGTATCAAGGCATTGAGTACATTCTTACAAGTGTGAATAAAGGAGTCGGTGTCGAACACCTGAAGAATCCATCGATCAGGAGACATTGATGTATTCCCAACTGTCGATGGCGAGAGATCCTGCCACTAATGACTGCAAGCCTCAAGGTACTCATAAGACTCTAGGTCTCATTTCCAGACTAGATGAGATGAATTTGATGGAAGGAGACTCATTAAAAGAAGAGCATTAAGGCATCTCTCATTAGTCAGCATGAGGTACAAAGCACAAGCTTCATGATTTGGTGTAAATCGGACTAAGGAAAAAGACCCTCTGAATAGCAGCCAATGATGAAAATTGCTGAAAAAGGAAAGGAAACCACAAATAAGGCTAATGGCATCCAAGACATTGCACAAATCCCAATGTGAGAATAGATGTCTTGTCATCAAACACAAGGGAAACCACCTAGTCAATGACCAATGATGAAGTGTCGACTGTTGGGTTCAAGGTTACATACCAATGATGAAAGTAGGACCAAGGTACATGTTGGCATAGGGCCAGACCCAGGGTTCAACGCTATAACAACGCAACAACAAAACCCTAACTACCAGCCCTTTCGGAAACACCTGAGAAGCAGATGAAGTCTCATCTGAAGTAGAGGCAGGGGTGGTTGCAGGACTCAGATGTATGCAACCTTAGCTAGGACACAGATCTGTGATGCTAACACTTAACATTGCACTCAACAGTTAACATTCATCAATATCCAGTATTAGTTACAATGCAGTTAAACCCTAATCATAGTATCACAGTATTCAACCAGATCTAGCACTTAGCATAAAGGAACAGATCAAATATACCAAATTCAAGCACTAAGCATATTCACATAGGTTAGATCTATCATTCATTCACATTAGTAAGCACAAAGCATCTACAGATATATCTATCACTCATATATATCAAAGCACTAAGAAAGCTAACACATAAACACATCAACACATTGCACAAAGCAGAGAAAAACAACATGTGTGTGGTTCACCCCCACCCTGGGGCTACGTCCACCAACTCTTTGTCTTCTTTATTATCTCTAGTCAAGATTCTTATAGGCACATAACATCCAATTTATACTCCGCAGAAGACAGGAAATTTGTGCACACTCCGCTAGATACTCCTTCTTCTCGTTAGGGTATAACACCAAGACTTCACACAATCTCTTACAATTACTTGCACTAGCCTTGCAAGCCTCACACAGTATGCACAAAGCATTTACAACTCTTGATCACACAGATCCAAATCTAGAAATCAACCATTTTCTACTCACTACATCGCCTTAGCATCTATTTATACATACAAAATAGGCCAAAGCTTGGGTAAACCCATGGGCCGACATCCCATACCATTACATAATCCTAAATCCCAAAAAGGGCCTTAAAAGGGGTCGAGATCCCGCGATCTCCACTTCTTCTTGCTCTCCACCTTCGACAATTTGTCGAAGTCCCAAAAATAGGTCAAACATGACCAAGGCTCCTCAAAACTTGGTTAAGGGCCAACAAGCCCCCAACACTCACCTGTGACTCATCCTGAGTCACTCTGATCTAATTATTTCTAGTTCAAAATATTCAAGCTTGGCTCTAGATGCTTCGAATTGTTTTTGTGTGATGGCCTCTTGTTCAATGAACAATTGTATGACTGCTTCATTGATAGGTCCTTCTAGGCGTTGTTCAACTACAATGATGAATTGATCTAGTTCCTCTCATTGGCCTTCAATATTTGTGAACATTTGTTAAGCCTTATCCTATACAAGTTGGAGCCTCTGAGTCACTTCCATGAATTTTCTCTAGATAGTGTGGACCCGCTGCTGGGCAGTGCATTGCTCATGGGATCACTTCATTCTTTCCACAGCTAGGAAGGGCTTCAATTGCGCTTGTATTGTCTCTACTTGATACTTTTCCTCTTGGAGTTGCAACTCTAGTGCCTTCAGTTATGGATTCTTAGTGAGTTTCTCATAGGTCTAGGCATTGCGATCAGTGATTTTCTTACATTCCATGGTGAGGGCTTTGATTCTCTCAACTGTGCTTTGAGCAGTTGCTTCTCTCTGATCCATCACATCCTGTGGGGTGTTGGGTACTGTGCAGAGCTCTAAGTCTTGTATTATTTGTTGTAGCTATTGGATATCTTCTGTGAGCTGCTCTACTTGATGCGTGAATCGATCTTCTACTTGTGTCTCTAAGCCTGTCACAGAGTGGAGTGCTCTTTTGACTGCTTCCTTCACTTTGAGTTTCTCTGTGAGCCATTGTTCTTTTTCTTATTGCATCTGTACTTTATCTTCTTCAAACTTTTCCTAGAGAGAAACCTTATCCTCTTCTACAAATCTACGTTGTTCTATGAGTATGCCTTGCACTTGCTTCAAGGCCTGGGTGTATTGCTCTGTTTCTTCTTGAGTGTGATAAAGGCGATCTTTGACCGCATCAATTATTCAATGGAGTTGGGATGGCTCATCTCCCAACTCTGGTTCTCCTGATGGCAGGGGCGCAGTGGAGTCTGCGTGACTGACTGAAGGGCCTGTTGTACCACTCGGATTTTGACCTCAATTCTATCGTACATTTCCTCCTACTTGGCTTCTTGTTTCTCCGAGATTTCCAGTGAAGCGTTGTTTAGAGCTACGATGATGAAGTCAAAATCATTGGAAGTAAGAACAGTCTTCATCTTGGTCACGATGGCTTTTGATTTCTTCCAGGAAGAAGGTTTCAGGGGAGAAACCTTCCTCTTCTTCATGGGATCAACCTCATTTCTGGGTGGTGTTACTTCACCTTGCTTCTGTTAAGCTCCCTTTCCATTTATCTCTTCTACTTCTTCATCACCCCTTCGGTCAAGTGATACTGAAGTAGTATTTTCTGAGGCATTGCTTAAATCTTGGACCTATTCGGTCTTATTCATTTTGCTAGGCTTGGGTGTATCATGTTCTTTATGTGTGGTATCTGGGCTGTCAGGGTCAGATATCTCTGCAGGGTCTGTGGGAAAAAGGATTTCTATGAACTAGTCCTTAGTGATCTCCTTTAGGTCTTCTTCTGTGAGTTTGTAGTACGACTGAAGCTTCTCCTTATGTTCATTGGCTTGCATTGTTATGTATATGAAGTGTCGATCTACACAGAACTTCATCAGGGGTCATAACCTCTGTAGGGTGTCCGGATTCATGCGAGGTTCAAGTTTGATGGATCTCTTCAGATGAAGATAATATGTATGAAAAACAACGTTTGACTGCCACTGTTTGTTCATATCACTCGAGTACTAGAGTGTGGTGAACTTCGAATAAAGCATCTTGAACGGTTCAATATCCAGAAAGGTCACACCTTTCAATATCTCCCAGGAAACAAAGGTGATGAGGATCAGGAGCCAGCTAAAGTGAAATTTGTAGCCTTGATCCTGTGCTTCACATTAGTCTAGTTCTAGCTGATTAACTAGGTACTTCACCCAGTTCATCTACAGGCCTTCCATGCACTTCCCTGCGAGGTCAATGGCAAAGCTTATGACCTGCGTAGGTATGTTCTTCCTTACTAACTTTCCATATATTAATTGGAAGGCTAGGTGCACTGCGCCATTCTACATGGAGGCTACCTTGTAGCCTCACATCCCCTTTTCAACATCGTCATATGTATCTTTGATCTTATGTGCTAGTGCACGATTTGTGGCTTTTCCTGGATAGAACTCCTGTGGATCGGGTCCTTGCATACTTAATCCAGTGATCCTATGGATAAATGTTGGATCGATTGTAATGTGGCAGTCTAGCCATAAGTAACCACCATGGTAACAGGAAAGTAATAGCTTGACACAGGCATTCACTTCCTGGTGCCTTCCGAAGTGTGGGATTTTCCTTATATTTAGCAGGGTGGACTGCGCGAGGTTCATCATCCACAACTGGGGGATTATCTTTGAGTACTTCCCCTTCATCTTGGTCAATTATTTATATGGGGAGAGCATGCTATAGTTCTTTCGATCTCTGAGGTTGAATTCACTGAACTTCAATGCTGCGATCTTGTCCTGTTGCGTGAAAACTGCACGTATCCCTTTCAGGAGGTATGCAGTAACCATGGAGTACTCTAAATCTCTTGGCACAATATCTTGACTCACTGCATCAGTCAGAGGTGGGATGTAATCAGGAAATATGGTCGGGATCAGCTTCGCATTTTCCAGGTCATATCTATGTTTGGTTCTCTTTTCTGTGGATGGTCGGGATGATCCTGCTCCATGAGCAGTTGACAGAGAGGCTTGCACTCCTCTTGTCGATGATGCTTGAATACTTGCAGACATTTCTCTTTCACACATTACTCTTTTAGTCATTAGGTCAATGAGAACTTCTTCAACAATTTTCTTTGCAACACTAAGCTCGTCCGACATGCACACTCGTGGTTGAATATCTCAGGTTCAAAGAGTAACTAGTCAATGCAGCGGGATGGATGGCAATAACACGATGATCACTGTGCAAAAGCAACTAGTCTACGGATTCAGATTCACGATTAGCAAAAGTTTTCTCGTTGCATGGCGTGATGTGATAAATAGATAACTTGGCAACGAATCTCTTGAAACAAGTGAGAAGCCTTCATTAACTCAGTTTTGTCATGGCACAATCCCAATGGTCTGGTGGTGAAATTTCTAATCATAAATTTATTTCTACCTATTTGAGGCGTCGATCTAACGATTATATTGTTCCCAACGGCTATATTGCTTTGTCATGATGTTGTTTTGATATCCTAGCGAAGTTCCAATTTTGCAAATTTTCCTTTTGCGAAGTTCCCTCTGGAACCTTCTGTGACTTTTTGGTCTTAGCTCTCTTCTTACTTAGTTTTCAAGCCTTCTTTCCAGCAAGCTTTGTCTCGGTATTCATTTTTCCATTCTGATTCTTATCTTATTTTGGCAGAGTAACTTTGCGTTGTTGATATTCTTTCCTAGAAATCAGGGGTAATACTTCATCTGTATCTGGAATAGGTACTTCAGTATTCTGTGGGTCTTCTAGTGTTCTTCCCACTTTGACATCCAAGTCTTTGGTTTTAAATAGCTTTGCTTGGTTCTGTTGTTCTTCAATCAAGTGCGTGATCCTCCTAGTCACGAAATCTTTTAACTCTTATTTCTTCTTCTCTAAGATTTTTTCTTCTTTCCTTCTGGCTTGATCTCCTTCAATCCAAGGTTTTCCTACTAACATAGAAAATGTAGTGTTTTTCTCAATAAATTTAACAACTTCAAATTCTTCCTCCATCGAAGTTGCATGAGCAGTCATAGATATCTGGGTAAGTCTTTCACATAAGTTTATCGGTTTTCCTCTAAATAATCATATTCCTCCCAATGAAGGAATTATAGCAGGCTTTCCTAGAATTTCCCAAGTTCTTTCTTTCATAATATTCACTTGTGTTTCCTCATCCAGAACACAGCCAATGTCGAAGTCTCCTATTCTTACTTTAATGCATTACTTTTCTTTGAAGATATTTGATAAGCTCATATGTCAGTGGTCATTCAGGTTTTCTTTCATTTGTAGCAATACTTTTTCTGATTCTTTCTGGGGTTCTATCATAATCTCAATTGCTTGACCTTTCTCGTGGTCTCCTTGTCTCATATTCATCTTTTCAATCTTGGCAATCATTCTAGGGCAATCCAAAACTTCATGGTGCATAGATTTGCAACATAGGCAACTAGGTCTTCTTTCAGGGCATTCCTTAGCAAGATGTCCTGGTTTTCTGCAACTGTAACAAAGAATTAATCCTCTCTTTCTCTTAAATGATCCCCAACCTTTCCTATATTGCACACTAGGATCATGGTAGCTAACTTGCAAAAAAATATTTCTAGGATCCTGCATCCATTTGTTAGTCCAAACATTCTCTCTATGCATAGGTATAACATATCTTTCACTATTCTTATAAGATCTACTCATATCAAATATTCTTTAATCTACCAATGCCCTAGTTTTCAAGCTAGGACAAATCTTATCAAACATACCTAGATCCATACTTTAGAAACAAAAAATTCTACTCATCTTATCTTCAGCAGAGCACAAAGCTTCCAGAAATAAAACTTTTCACTATTCTTACCTTTATCAGAGCACAGAGCTTGAAGATCTTACCTCTTTTCTTCAGATCTTACCCTTCTTGGAACAAAGCTTCATAGATCAAATAGAATACTATGCACTAGAGCGACATATCTACGCATAAAGCTTTCACAATTTCAGGTCAGATGTTTGCACAAAGCTTCTTCTTCCTCAGTTCCAAACAATCACAGTTTCAGGTCCTGACAATGGAACCATTTGTTGGCACAAGGGGTAGACCCAGGGTTCAACGCTATAACAATGCACCAAAAAAACCCTAACTACTAACCCTTTCGGCAACACTTGCGAAGCAGATGAAGTCTCACCTGAGGTAGAGGCAGGGGTGGTTGCAGGACTCAGATCTCTGCAACCTTAGCCGAGACACTTAACAGAGCACTCATCAGTTAACATTCATCAATATTCAGTCTTATTTATAGCACAGTTAAACCCTAGTCACAGTATTCAACCAGATCTAGCACTTAGCATAAAGGAATATATCAAATTTAGTAGATTCAAGCACTAAGCATATTCACATAGGTTAGATCTAGCATTCATTCACATTAGTAAGCACAAAGCATCTGGAGATCTATCTATCATTCATATATATCAAAGCACTAAGCAAGATAACATCATCAAAACATCGCACAAAGCAGAGAAACAAAACATGTACGTGATTCACCCCCACCCCGGGGCTACGTCCACCAACTCTTTGTCTTCTTTATTATCTTTGGTCAAGATTCTTACAGGCATATAGCATCCAAGTTCTACTCCGCAGAAGACAGGAGATCTATGTGCACTCTTACAAATCCTTCTTCTTCTCAGTAGGGTATAGCACCAAGCCTTCACACATTCTCTTACAGTTACTTGCACTAGCCTTGCAAGCCTCACACAATATGGAAAAATCATTTACAACTCTTGATCACATAGATCCAACTCTAGCACTCAGCCATTTTCTACTCACTACATCACCTTAGAACCTATTTATACATACAAAATAGGCCTAAGCATGGGTAAACCCATGGGATGATATCCCATACCATTACATAATACTGAATCCCAAAAAGGGCCCTAAAAGGGGATGATATCCCGCAATTTCCTCTTCGTCTTGCACTCTACCTTCGACATCCTGTCGAAGTCCCAAAAATAGGTCAAACATGTCCAAGGCTCCTAAAAACTTGGTCAAAGGCCAACAGTGCATGATAGGACTACAATATCGTGTGATTATGAGACAAACTGAGTTTATGGCCGACATGCAAAGTCAAGAGTTCTGAGGAGTGGCTGAAATAGGTTGATAGTCTTCCTTTGAATAACATCATGAGACATATGGAGGAATCTGGTGATGCAAGAGCATCTCTCCATGTCAGCCGACCAGCCAGCCAGCCACGTTAGCACGTGCATTCAAGGATGAAGAGAGGCACAACCTTCATCTTCAATTTTGAAATTTGAATGTAATTAATGTTGTAGGTTGTTGATCCATGGAGCCGTGCCTTTATGCAGGCATTAGAGTAGGTAGGCCTTAATGCTTGTAAGGATGAGATCTAGATCTGTTTTGTGGACTAGACAACCCATTCAATGTAATTGAATAGAGTAGGTAGATTGGAGGGAAGAGCTCAAAGAGCCCCTCATGTAAAAGATCAATTTTGATCTCATTTTGAGAGAGAGAGAGAGAGTGGGTAAGAGTTATAATCTGCAAGTAGAGAGTAGGAGAGAAGGAGCCAAGACCTTGTCATAGTTCGTGCTTAGAAAACCTTTGTAAAGAGACATTTTGATTAATATAAACTGGAGCAGTTTTCCTACATATTGTCTGTGTTATGTGAATGTCTTTGTGTGTTCTTTATGCTGTAGATGTATGCTAGACATTGGCAGGGAGTTGTTTGATTTTAGGTTTGAGAGGTCTTTGAGGCTTTACACCAGGAGGGTGTGAAAGAACGCTGTGGGTTCTGATAGCCGTGCACAGAGGATGCATTTCTGAACTCTGCAGAGTCAGACAGAGGTGTTCCAGGTGGGCACAGGAATTGGAATCATTCGCTCAGAAGAAGACCTCAAGGTTGCTGAATACCTTGGAGGCAAGGCTGTGTATAAGAGACACAGTTGCAGATAGGAACTCTCTATGAGTTTTGTAAAGCTCTGCCAAGTGGGCATTGAGCAGGCGTAAGGAGGACACATAAGGCAGAACTGCTGGATGTTCTGTAAGGAAATACTCTGCCAGGTGGGCATGGAGTAAGTACTTTAAGTGAACGAGAGGAACTCTGTTGAGTTCAGAAGAAGAAAGAATCCATGAGGAGTTCTGCAAGAGGCTTTTCCAAGTGGGCATTGAGAATATTCACAGGGTTACTGAATACCCAAGAATACTCAGCAATAGGTTGCTCGAGTAGATTGAGCACTAGAAGGGCATCGTAATTCTCCATCTACAGGAGAAGAAAATAATATTTATTCCCTTAAGGTTAGAGGAGTAGGAAAGCTCCGAAGAGACAACACCTTTGTGTGCGTGCAAAGACTCTGCAAGGAGTGTAGGAGTCATGGAAACCTATTAAGGTTTCAGAGAAGCCCAAAGCTCAGGAGGGTTAGTGCTTTCAGTGCACAGAGCGTAACTGCAAGGAGTGTAGAAGCCACATAACTCTTTGACGATTTCAGAGTACTTAAAACTCAAGAGGAGCAACGTTTTCATATGCGTGCAAACGAGAATTCATGGTCGTAGAGCTTGCAAAAATGGAGCAAAGGTCGAGGCCTTGAGAATTCAAAATTCTTCCAAGTCTGGGAAGAAAGCGCGTGCATGCTCAGAAAGGAGGCACAACAACCATCAGATAAGGCTGAGGAAAAGTGATCTGGACCGTTGAAAGGATTCATGTCTATGAGGTGGTGCAACAGAGAAGTGCACAGAAGAGACAGATCTGAACTGTCAGATCTGGGTTGAAACAACTGACAACTGTTAGATCTGTCAGAAGTTGTGTGGGGTTAAACCCTTGTAAGTAGAAGAGAGGCATGCTAGGTGGGCACAGAAGTTGAAAATCAACAATTGGGAAGAAAGACCTGTGAGGTTGCTGAATACCTCAGGAGGCAAGGCTGTGTATGAAGAAACACAGTTGTAGACAAGACCCCTTATGAGTTCTGTAGAGCTCTGCTAGGAGGGCATTGAGCAGGTGCATTGGGTGCATAGAAGAGGACCGAACTGTTAGGAGTTCCATATAACTCTGCTAGGAGGGTATTGAGACAGTGTGCAGATAGGCATAAGAAGAGAACTCTGTTGAGTTCTGTATTTTGGAGGAAGAATCCACTGAGGGATCTTCACAGGGTTGTTGAACACCGTGGAAGTCTCAACAAGAGGTTGCTTGAGTTAAGGATAGATAGGAGGGCATCCTAATTCTCCATTTGAGGGAGAAAGAAAAAAGGACGAGTTTACTTGGAGATCGAAGCTACATAAAAGCTCAGGACGGAGAGCACCTTTGTGTGCATGTGAAGACTGTGTAGGAATGCAGAAGTCAGAAACCTTTGAGGATTCGAGAAAAGAAGCTCAGGAGAAACAATGCCATTGAGATTGCAGGCGAGGAATCAGATTCATGGATCTCACAGAGGAAAGGAAAATGTTGAGGCCTTGGAAACTTGGAATTTAACCAAGCATAGGAAGAAAGCGTTGAAGCTCAGGAGAGGCAGAACAACAGATCTAAGTAGACAAGGGCTGTTGGATTTGCAAGCGGATTCGTATTTCAGGGTTTCATAGGTTGAAGTCCCCAAATCTTTGCAATGGGACTCACGAAATCATGAAATGCGAAGACCTGAAGAAATGAGAGGATCATGTGGGCCACAGAAGACAGCAGGGTGAACGGGTGGCACATTCTCGACATGGAAGTCAAATCTCGTTGACCATTTCGGGTTTTCGTGGAATGAAGCCTTGAAACCTCATAATTAGGAATCACAAAATCATGAAGTTCAAAGTTTCGATGGAGTGAGAGGCCGTTGATGGGTCAACCTTGTGAGTACAACAGAGGATCGGTAAATCGGGTTTCGTAAATCGAGGGAATGAGTCACTTGACATCACGACCGCCGAAATCATGATAAGGAGAAATCTGAAATAGAGAGAGAAAGGGTCAGTGTTGATTGTCTTCGGGTTTTTGGAGATTGAAAGACAAGACAATTGACCACCGGATTCGTGGAAGTGCGAAGTCTGATCTCCCTTTGTACAAGGGGGAATTTCATGAAGTTGATTGTGGGTGTAGATTTCCCAAAAGGGAAATAGAGGAGCCATTTTCAAGAGTTCTTCAGGCCAGTGTAAGGGGAAAGATCCTGTGCACGTGGACCTTCTGACCTGTGGGTTGAGGGGGCTGCGTGGCGTCATCTGGCAGCATAGAACCAATGATAAAACCATGAGATGCAGGAGGCATCAAGAAAACTCTCTATAGGGACTGGAAGAGTAACCATTCAGTAGATAAGACTCTGTAACGAGCTCAATTTCCTAAGGCCATGCTAATCCCAAAATTATGATGACGAATGGACTCAATAAATTTTTGCTTTGTTGAAAGGAAACATGAATGTTGACAATATAAGATAATACTCCCTTCTCTCCCATCTTTTTTGTTTTTTCATAGACAAATGAATGGTATGATACAAAGGAAGAAATGAGTGTCGCAAGTAAGCAAAACTAGTTCCAACAGTGGAACATACCTATGCTCAATGCAAGGAGATGCATGCGGGAGATGGACACTCGGAGGAATTTTTCCTCCTAGGTATAGGGTGTCAAATTGTGAAGGATAAAAATGAGGCTCTGCTTGGTTGAGTATGCAAAAACTGTTGAGGCAAACAATTTATAGCGCAAAGCGAGAACTAGCTATAGGCTCAATACTGCAAGCAAGGGCATGAAATGCAATCACAACTTAACACCAAAAAAGTCATTTTTTATGTCATTTAGTATACTTGGTGTGGAAAAAGGATAAACTTGTGCCAAATAGATATCCTTTCAAATCCAATTTACAAGTGTGAAAGAGACAAGTTCACTCAACAATATTTTCTTTTTTTGAAGACGAGTTGGAAAAGAGCTTAAATTAAACTCAGTTGGGAGTCCTCGGGGTATAAGGCAACATGTTTATGAGTGAGAAATGAGGCTTAGCATAAATTGATGTACTAGCTATGAGGGACTCCTAGTCCTATGGAAAAAAAAATTCATGGGCACCAAATGAAGCAGAGGATCTAACTAGGGCACCCATGTTCGGTATGTCGCTATCACTTGATAATGAAACTTCTTATAGCATATGGAAGGTTTTGTGTCGCAACAAATGAGTTTGTACCTAAGGCATAAAAAGAGACAGTTATAAGATAATGCAAAAATGTATGATTGAATGGATACCTATCCTATATGTTGGGTAATGAAAATACCTGCCCGTGGTGACGAATGGTCAACATAACGTTGAAATCCGCAAGAATCCTTGGTGAAAACTACAAAAACCACCTCAATCCATCTTTATATTAGTCCATTAGGTGAAAAAATTACTCAAAACTATAGAAAGTGGGTAAAAACAATTATAAATAGTATCAAAAACCAAAAATTACTATGTCATTTAGATTTTTTACCCAAATAGTGAAAATTGGACCAAAATACCTTCGTGATTCAACTGGTGATTGCGGGGGCATCAGGAAACGAAATCAAAAACCGTCTGGACCAAGTAACTCTTCTTCCCTTCCTCTTCATTTGCAGTGGATTAAATTTTTAAATTAAGTTCCAAATTTTGAGAAATTTAGGGTGTAAATTGTGAAATTTGGTGTATGCGGGCTGTCTCTTATTGGGTCACGTATACGATGGGTTATACATGCTTGTGAAAACCATAGGGCATGTATACCCAACCCTATACGCGACTGTAAGTGAAGCAAATCATGTACAAGCACGCAATCAATGATTTCTATGGTTTCTAACTGAATTTTTGGCTTTCCTCTGGCAGGATGGTTCTTGAATGGAGGGAAAGAGAGCACAAGGAGGTCAATCCAGCTGTGGATCGAGATCTGAGGGATCAAATGGCCTTGAATATATGTGGCTTATATAAATTTTGGGAACTCAAAGGGATGAGGGCCCAGGTGAGGTTTCTTGAGATGCTTGTGGGTTACTGGGACCCCAAGATTGAAAGCTTCAACCTCGATGGACAACCATTGAGGATTGAAGTAGAGGATATCTACTTTTTGAATGGATTATCACACTAGGGAGAGGTTGTAAACCTCAAGTCATGGGGAGTAAGGAGCAGAATGAAAATAGAGGAGTTCATAGACGCCCACTATGTATCAAGGACTCTGAAAGTCAGAATTCAACTCCCTATTTGAGCGATAAACAATCTCAGCCTGAATATTGTTGTCCTCATATTGACCCAGATCACAGGTTCGGCTTCATTGCACCAAGCATTGAGGTATCTCATGTTCTATGCAGTATAGTGCTTGATACCCACAGTATATGACTGGTGTACCTCACAACTGGAAAATATGAAGAGCCAGTTAACAGAGTGCAAACAGGGAGTAAGAGAAATTTTGGGTTTGCCTCTATCTTATGTTGTTTCTTCTTTGAGCGGGTTCCAGGATTGGGACCTAGAGTCAATATTCTTTCGAGAGGACCTCATGATCCAACCATTTCATGGTGGACCGAGGTAATGAGACAACAGGGGGGAGGTAGGGTGCCCACACCCTACAACGAGGATTTCTTCTACTGATGGCAGTGATAGGTCATTGCCCTAGATGACTATCTCTACACAGGGATCGACTTCAGAGGAGATCCATACATGTCACTCCCACTAGGGACCGCCTATGGTGACATAGGTATGTCAACTTTTTTTAAATATTTCATTTTTTTTGTATTTTTGTATAGTGAAACAAAAATATTTTTGGATGATGCTTAAGTACTAACTAGACACTTTTTGTAACGCAGACGTGGGTCTGCAATAGACGAAAGGTCTTCCTAGACATCAATAGAGGAACTGGGGAGACGAGGCGCCAGGAGGAGATGATGAGAGATTCCTACAAAACATGCAGGGAAAACTATCTCGTTTGACTCATAGGATTCCCATGGTTCAGGTAGAGGATCTGTCAAAAGCCATGCAGTGGAAAATAGTTGGTGTGCCCAGAGCATGGTTACGACTCTTTCAATGTCTCAAAAATGTTGTAGTTTGTTACCATGACACAAATATGGCGCCATAGGTGTAGATGTTGTGGATATTGTAGTATTGACTGTATATGTGTATTGAGGGTATTAGCCCCAATTTTGTACTATAAACACCATATTTTTGAAATATATATAAAACAGGGATCTTTGGCTTTACTTATATTTTACAAAGTGTACATTGATGAGATGGTTTTATTTTCTTTAATTATGTGACAAATGCCAATATAAAACAAAATTATCATAAGCATTGGATACATTATTAGAACTCCTAGGATTGTGATAATAAGTAATAAAATCAAATTGTCGTTCTAAAAGACATGCCCGTAGGAATCGTCAGAGTAAAGTAGGATCACGAACGCAGTAACTGTCATTCAACTGACATAGTACTAACTGGGAATCCAGGTGAACCTTTAAAGAGAGAATACCATGTGAGATATCATTGTGCAAAAGTTTTAAAACAACGCTATATTTGGCCACATTATTTGTGGATGGCCCTAGGCATACACCACTTGAAGACACCTGTAGATCCTCGGGTGAGTAAACCACCCAAGCGGCGGAAGCCAAGTTCCATGTATGATGACTTGATCCGTTTGCAAATCCTAGGTAGTCCAAAGACTCCATTGACATGTGCCAACCAAGGGAAAAATTGATAGGCAAGTTGAAGATGAAAAGAAAGGGAAAAGATATAAACACTAAATTACATTAGTATACAAAGAAGTTTTCCCAATATTGGGGCTCAAATGTAATATATTTTCAAGTAGATCCCATTTCTGGGCTCGAAAAACATATTCCCTTCATAATATTCTAACTCATAGGCTCCTTTTTCTAGAACATGTTTCACGATATAAGGACCATGCCACATGGGTTTAAACTTGCTTTCCCCCAGTGGTTCTTTTGATTGATCATACAAGAGGACCAAGTCACCCTCAATGTACAATCGAGGATAGATAGACTTATTGTACTGGACCTTGAAACATCTTTTGTTCACCTCAATAGTCGTAGAGGCATCTTGACACTGCTCGTCAAGACTCTCTAGGTGTACAAGGCATCGCTTGAGATCAAAAGTGTCAGGTAGGAGCACGAATGCCAACTTAAGAGAAGGGATTTCACATTCAATAGGTAAAATCAAATCCACACTATGTACTAACTAAAAGGGGGAAAATCCAATGGAAGTCTTGACCAAGGTTCAGTATGCCCAGAGTGCAGGATATAGCATAATGTGCCAGTCTAACTTTCGCTGACAGTTTTTTGAAAAATGGTCTTGAGAGACTTGTTGATGGCCTATACTTGTCCATTTTCCTAGGGGTAATAAGGATAAGAATGACCATGTCTAAACCCCATATTATATGCTATCTCTCCCATCATTTCATTCAGAAAGTGACTGCCATGATTAGTGACAATCTCACTTGGGATATCGAGTCAGGTGATAATTTGATTGAATATGAAGAAGGCAATAGTCTTCCCATCAGATTTAACTGTAGGCACAACTTCAAGCCACTTATTAAAGTTGTCAATGACCATGATAATGTGTTGATGCCCCTCTGCCGAATTTGGGTTTCAATATACGAAGTCCATCCCCCATTTAGTGAAAAGACTTACGGTAATGACTGGGTGAAGAGGGGCTGTATGCGAGCCCATTTTATGAGTGAACACCTGGCAGGGGTGACACTTCTTAACTGCTTCAATACAATCTTTAAATATAGTAGGCCAAAAATAACCATCTTGGAAATTTTTTTGGATTGTCACAAGCCTGGATAGATGACCACTACAAGCCCCACTGTGGGAATCGTTCAGGACTAACTCGACTTCTTCGTGAGTTAAACAACAATGAAAGATATTGTCTATTCCTTAGTGATACAAAGTGTCACCGATTATAGTATAATTTTTAGCTTGGTACCTTACACATAGTCAGTCATGTCATGAGAGATGTTGAGGGAACTTCAAAGTTTAAAGATAGAGAACAATGTCTCCATACCAAAGGTTGGACAATGAGACAAGAAAAATGTGTCCATCTGCAAATGAATCAACATGGATAACATCCTCATCTAATCATGGAAAGTCAGATATTAACTCCGCGAAGACCAAAGATTTCTTGGATTTCACAGAAGCGAAATCAAGATCAAAATCTTGTAAAATGACAACCAATTTATTATATTTTCCCGCTATGATACATCTGGTAAGGATGTATTGAAATGGATTGAAATCGACAACCAAAGTAGTCTTTCAAAGTAATATATAATGACACAAACGTTGGACCGCGTGAATGGCAACCAAATCTAGCTTTTCAATGCGAGAATAATTAAGCTTGGGAATGACTAAATTTCAACTAAGATAATAGATGACATGCTCATGGATCTCATCATCCTCCTGAACTAAAACCATAGAAATCGTCTCCTTAGATGTGGAAATATAAAGCAAGTAATACCTACTGTAGTTAGGAGACTTTCGTAGAGGTGTCGATACCAAGGCTATGTTCAAAGCATCGAAGGAGTCCTCGGCTCACTCATCCCAGATAAAAGGGGTGTCCTTCTTCTGATGCATGAAACCCTTAGTGATATTGGAATAATTCACTATTAACCGATGTAGAAAGTTAACTTTCCCCTGTAAACCTTGAAGTTGTCTAATAGTGTGGGTGGGAGGCAATCAAAGTATTGCCTCACCCTTTAACAGATCTACCATGATCTCGGTCTTGGAAACTAGAAATCCCAAAAGATGACCAGACCTAATGCAAAAGATGCACTTGTGAGGGTTCAACCGGATTCTATAGTAACAATATATTTCAAAAACAAGTCGAAGGTGCGTATCATGATCCGCTCTCTTACAAGAGTGAGCAACAAGATCGTCAAGGTAATCTTCGACTTTATGCTTAAGATAGTGAAAGAGAAGGTCATGGCATGTTGGAAGGTGGCTGCAACATTTTTAAGGTCGAAAGGAATTTTACGGTGTGTGAAAGTACAGAAGGAAAAATAAATGTCATATTGTGTTGGTCCTCAGGTTTTATTTGAATTTGGTTATACCTTGAAAATCCATCCATAAAAGAAAATACTTTGCTTCCCCCACATTCGTCGATAATCTGATCGATGAAAGGTGTCAGGAATTTATCTTTAGGACATGCATTTTTTAGGTCACGAAATTCCATACATACACGGATAGTTCCTTTCTCCTTATTCACAAGAGCATGGTTGTATACCCATTCAGTCAAGGGAACTGGGTATATGAAGCCAACATTAGGTATCTTCTCCACCTATGCCATAATAACAGGGGCCTTCCAGGGATTAAAAACTCTAAGACATTATCGAATAGGTTTAGCATCCATATAAGTTATAATCTCATGCTCGATAATATGAGTGTCGATTCTTGGCATCTCTTCATATGAATAAGTAAATACATCTCAAAATTCCTTGAATAGTTCGGTGTAAATCATGATTTCCTCTGGCAAACAATCCACACCTATATTTACATTTTCAACCTTGCCAGGGGTACGAGAGATATCGATCATGACTGTAGGAGAAATACTCACCATATTTCCTTCGGCATAAATGTCATGCGTATTAATTGGAACTACGACGTGACTGACTATCTCACTCAAAGTAGATTGAAAATCATCTTGTTCGATTCTTTCAAGCTCTAGGAGAAAATAAGAGCAGTGATGCATATTTTCCCAAGGTTTTTTGGAACCATTCATGGCTTCGATGATATCTTCATTTGAAGGAAAATTCTCATCTAGGAAATCATGTGAACAAGACAATGAAGTGGCCCACAAGGGCCTAAGAATGGGATCCTCCTCGTCCATTGATGAGGTAAAAGGATCGGGATTGACAGAAGAGTCAAGAACAAATTGATACACAATCTCCACTATCGATAGTGGCATGGCCATTCTAGCATGCAACTGACCTTCACAATACAAAGTCAGGGAATCTAGGGTCGACGAATCACTAAAATAGGAAGTGTGGATAGGAATGGACCTCCTGGTTGAAACAAGCCAACTGGACATAGCGTAAATGTGATGAATCTGTGTTGTGAAGTTGAAAGTACCCATAAGGGAAAAATACATTTCGACACCGATATTCTCAGTTGTCAGCTGAGAATTGTCGATCACAGGGATCAACAATCAAATAGATGCATTAGTACTAGAGTACGCAGAGGATAATTGGTCGATCATCATGATATTCCCTTCATGAGGAAAACAAAGAGTACGGAAGACAAACAATACAACGTCGACCATAGCATAGGTCCAATTGTGTCCTATTAAAAAGTTATAATCAAGAGGCACATCCACTACCTCAACCTCCACCTCTACCATATTTCCACCTAACTGGACTAGAAAGGAAGGAATAATACCATGAGGGTAGAATGAATGACTGTCAAAAGCAGTCAACATGTTCGATGACTTAGAAAGAGTCATAGAACCGAGAGCTTTCAAATAGATCACATACATCACACACATAGCAGTGCCTTCATCAACAACCACAAGTTTGATGGTATACTTTGAGTACTCCACATGGATTTTGAATGCCACATGGTAAGGAAAGTAAGGCTTCACATCTGTGACATCAAACATGATAACTTTTTGATCCATTGGGTTGTGGATCTCCTAACGTAGATAATAAGGAATTCCTCTATGAAGGACACATTTGGAGTACCTCCAAAGCCAACATCGCACAAGCGGTTTGACCCAGGTCCTCAACAATAGAGTAGTTCTGGGTGGCTCTAACATTTGGATTGTGAGTAGATCACTTGAGTACTCCTTTTGGAATACGAGGTGGTGGATATTGTTTTTCAATCTATAAATATGTCTCCAGAGGAGGAGGAGGAGATTCTATACCAGGAATATCTTGTGAAGAGTTATAATCTCAAGATCGAGTGGCTACATTAACTTTTGCATTGAGCATATTGATACACAAATGGTCATCGTCTTGCAACGACAGGTTCGAATCCCACCAGCCACATTTCCATCATTTGATGAATTCAAGGCCATGTGTTGGTTGCGTGGAAAAGGATTCGCTAGAACGGCAGATGGTAGAGATAATAGCCTCGCAACTTCAGCAAGTTTGGGGCATAGATGGGTAAGGTGGTCATCTGTAAAAATATTACATGGAAATTTCACCTTACGTCTTTCTTGTTTTCCCTCTCCAACATTATTATTAGTCCTCTCATTATTACCAGTGTCCTTGGGTTTATTACCATTTTTCCCACCCTTACAATTATTACATTCTTTCTTCTTATTCCCGCCAAGTTATTGGTTACCATTTGGGTTGGTCGACGATTGCACATAATGTACATTCACCGACTGAGTGGGGTTTGAAGACAGAAATGAAGCTGGCCCTCCTGTAGACTGGTTTATAGACAACTCTTTCAAATGGCTTGTCATTCTATGTATTTTACATTGGCGGAGCCTACAATTCCATCAGAATGAGGTCCGGGCTTTTGTCTAGGGTCGTAAGTTGACCGCGGTGCATTCAGAAGAATGTGATATAACATCCCAGGCTAAGCATATATCAAATCTAGTTGTTGGGATTTAAATATCACTTCTTCCTTAGTGGTAACCCTGGGAGTAGAAACATCCTTTGAGATAGGATGGTGAAAATACTTAAGGAACCATTCTAAAGGGATGGTCGAGGGTATGGAGGTCTCAATCAACCTATTTCTTCTATGCCACTCCTGGATATGATCCAAGATATGGGTGGTGGTGTCCTGACTTAAAGTCGACAGAAGTTCTAGGCCAACATCGTAACGAACCGACAATTGGAAGTGGTTAAGGAAGACCAAAACCATTTGACGAAAGGTCCCATATGCCCCCCTAGGTAGCTCGATGTACCATTTCGCAGAAACTCCAATGAGAGTGCATTGAAACAATATTAACCTAATAGAATTGTCATTAAGGGAATTCGAGGAGCACCATAGGTTAAAGGCAGTAACATGATCACCGGGATCCTCACCATTCTTACCTTCGAACTTCAGAATGTCCGAAGGAAGCTTGGTGGGGACAGGGGGCCATGTAGGATCATGACTCATAGGTTTGTTCATCAACTTAGACAATTTTTCTAGATTAAGCATGGCTAGAAAAGGGAGACGGGGTTGCATCATTTGGCCCCAAGCTCCTAGGAAAGGTTGTGCTTAAGGAACTATAGCCCATCCAGGTTTCTGGTAAGCACCATGGCCCTGTCCGAGATTGTAAGACCCTCCTCTGGGATGATTACTAAAAGGTTGGTTGGGAATTATTCCATTAGGAATGTTCTGTTGGGGGTTATTAAAATTTCCCCCAACCGGATTGGATCCGAGTTGGGGGTTTCCCAAAGCATGAAATTGACCTCCTTAGGGTGGGAATCCATAGAATAGAGGTGTTTTCATCATGCCAAATGTATTGTTCAGAAACGACACTGAGGAGGTAGGGGTATAGGATGAAACTTGAGCAGAAGCTTGTCCGCCAGGTTGGTTTTTCCACCCAGAAGTAAGAGGATTAGACCCAGGGTTAAAAGTAGGAATGTTTTCCATATTAGGAGTCATTTGAGGGATTTGAGAACCGCCAAATGGAAAATGGAGTATAAGGAGGTTTAGTGCCCCCAAGCCCAATGATAGCATTAGGGCCAGTAGCTGGGATGGTGTTCGAAAAATGCAAAGTAAATTTCGTCATACCATAGGAAAAAATACTAGAGGCCATAGGGATGGACTGCACATTATAGCTTGGTGAGTGACCAAGAGACCCAAAAGGGTTTGAGGTAGTATACTAAGAATTCACTATAGGCCGATCCATAGTAATGATAGGTTCCTTTGGCACTACAACCATTATGGTTGCAGACGTCAAAGGGGTGTTATTAACTACAGTGGGTGTGGGAGTCGAAGGGATCCCAGTGTTCTGAAGACTAGGTTCAATACTCATCCTTGTAGAATAACAAGTCTAAACAGTGGATGTGTGTGTACCATGCCTAATAACTCTACTCCTTTTAGAAGGAAAATACTCGAAATCTGATGGTAAATGTAACAAGCGATGGGACCAGTGAGGATGCTGGTCTGACTCCATGATGAATTAAGACTCTAAAGATGAAAAATAAATCCTAAGGCCAACTAGTAATCAAAGAGCAAACAAAAAGTCAAATGACCAATATGCACACAAACGAGGTAAAGTGGCTGAGAGTGGTCTCCCTCCCTAAAGAAGGTATGTCTCACCCAAGAGGGACCTGAGACTCCCTGCTAAAGATCGGAGGTAACATAATCAGTTATAAGGGCCCTCGTGGGCTTAACAACTAGTCGGTCAAATCCCCCCGGAGAGGTAATCCTCCATAAAATTTGTGTGTTGCCTGACCCTTATGTGACCTAGGTTACTTGTAGAATAACCCATGCAAGTAACCTATGTGGCACCTAAGTCAAGAAACTAATAAACCAATGTATAACCGATGCACATGCGAGTAGTTGTAAGTCAGGTCCACTGTATGGGTAGGGTAGCAAAGCCCGAAACCTTGAAAGCACTGCCTCTCACAAAGGTAAAGGCACAAAAAAGATCCCGAGATACGAATAGATCCCTAGAAATATCTCTGACACTAAGAAGGTATCAAGGGGATATCCTTTCAACCAACCTTGCGTGACCTCGTGATTAACTCCGATGTGAGTGGAGCCTCCTGATATTACCAATTATACAATTGATTTCTCCACTCCCTTTCTTAGACACATATGTTGATTTAATTTCCTTGGAGAAGTTTACTCACAAATTCTTATTCCAAGGCACTAAATCCTAAGCTAGTTTATGCACTCTATAAAATAAAATCGTGATGAATCAATTTTAAATTATAGCGTTAATTTTAGTGGCCATGATTACTCAAAAATGTATGGTAGTGAAACTCATGATGTTACGAATCTGCAAGAAAAATAAAAAATGAATAAGATGCAAAGTATTAACTTCAATTTCCAATGAATGATATGCTTCTAATAACAAATGCACTTTTTGATTTCAACTCTGCAATTCTGAAGTAAAAATGATAACTTTTATTACATCCACTAAGCTAATGATAGGGACTCAAAAGACCAAAATCCCAAGCAATACAAAATGCCTAATTTTTTTGTATTTTCAATATAATAAAACTAAAAATGCATGGACTGAAAAGAAACTTGATATATAAACTCTATTGTGTATAGAAAGAGATAACTCAAGCAGGATACCAAGCAACAAAACATCCAACCCAATGTACAAGGACAATCAAAATGAAAAGATGATGAGAAAGACTCCACCCAAAAATTCAACCACAGACATGTTTCCTGTCATCCCACAAGCACTTAACAGGCACTACAGAGACCTAAGAGGACTCAACAAACATAAAATCCCACCCAACAACCACCAGACCAAGAAAACAAGAACTGAAAGTTGATGTACGTGACTGTTCAAGAAAACAGATCGTATGTATGCAACCTGTAGAGGGACAACCGGTGTATGTACGCGATTGTCAAGGAAAAAGGTGCGTATATGTTCAAAAAACAAGGCTAGGCAAGGGAGAAGGCTGAAAACTTAGACCTAGAGTGAACAAAGGTTTTCAAAGAATGATATGACAAGAAACACAATATAAATGAGAGAAATCTAAGGAGAAAAGTACTCCAAACCCTAAGAAAGAAGATTCAATCCCCATTATGGTTGCCAATTCTGTTATGAGGAAAATCTCTCTATGGCTAGGGTAAACCACAACAGACGGAAATGATTGCAGAAATCAACTCTCTTCTCAAGTATGCTATGAAAACAAATATGCTAGAAAGACAATATAAAATGCTTACCTAGCACTCGACCCAAAGCAATACACATACCACTAGTCCTCAACAACCAAGCAAAGAAAGCATATGGTGATATTATATGATGTTAGAACATTCAATAGAATAATCCATTAATAAACATGACAAATACGCCCATGGAATAATAATTCAAATATTTGCAAGATATCAATTGGATGGGGAAGAGTATTTCTATTAATATATGATCAGCAGAAGTGAAAATGTTACAGACTTCTGTGTCGGCATGGTTCAGAACCGAGAAACTAAGTTCCTTCCAGCTAGGCCTCCACCACTTCAATCCTCCATCAAAGGAAAGCTCATAAAAGAGAAACAATGAATTTCTCAATCAATAAGGGAAGAGCTTGGGGGATGAACATTGTGTTCAGACTTAAAGGACAAAAGGATGTAGACTCAATGTGAAGTAAATAATTTCTCCAGAGTAACTTTGCTCTCAAAGTTGAATTATTTCTCCTTCTTTCCAGAGCTCAGAATTGGTCCATTTATAGCCTTCAAAATGGAACTGAAGGGCTAATTCAGAATTTTTCCAGTATATGGAAGGCCAAGTATCATAGATCTCCTGTCATGACATAGAAACCTGACATTAATTTTCATTTTCTAGCACAAATCCCGATGTACACGGGTTGTAGTGGAGTAGCCTGCATTTACGCATGTTGTATAGTAGGCAAGATGCATACATCTAGAAAAATATGTATTTTTGGCTCTAGATTTTAGAAACAAAGATGATAAGTCTGCATAGGGAAATGGAAAAAGGTCTTTTGTGCAAGATTGCATAAGGTGAGGAAAATCTTGCTATAACACCTGGCCTATGAAAGATTCTACAAGACTTTGTGTTCTTCCTTTCTCTCCTATGGATTTTTCTACTTCTTCCACGTGAGTTGAAGGGGTATGTCATTTACTATATCGCAAGGTTTTTCTTATCAAAATTTTCGTTGGGATGAGAGTGGGAGTTTGTCGGGGTATTGTTTTATAAAATTTTGGTACATCCTGGATCGAATAACACATATTAAGATGTTTCTTTGGATTAAGTTTGAGAGACTAGAATTATTTTGCATGTGCTTCATAGTTCTCTATTTTCCAATTGTATAAGGAGTAGTCAGAATTATGTATGAACGACATGGGAGATTCTCTCAAAATTGGTCCTTCGGTGATCGGTTCTATATAATATTTTTCTTCATTATTTATCTGATATAAACATTTTGCTTCTTGATCTTCATCCTATGACTCCATCCATGGTTTTCCTTCCTTTGGATCCACGAGAATAATTATTTTTCTCCCACTTCCTTTTAATTTGATTCTATCTCTTTCCACAGAGATAGTTTCTTTCATTTGTCGACCCCATGGTCAACCGAAAAGAGATTTGTATGTTGGCATTCCTTAAACAAGGTTGATCACCTCAAAGTCAACTAAATTCAGTATTCCCATAATTTGTGTATCGACATTTCTCAGTGTTCTAATTGGTTTTATTAATATTCAATCAACTAACTTAAGATAATTCAATGTGGGTGTTAGGTTGGGTCGGCCCATTCGTATCCATATTTCTCTTGGTAATATATTAACTTGTGAACCAAAGTTGACTACCACCTGATTGGCCATTATTCCTTCGATTTCCAAGTCGACTCGTGGATCATAATCTTTGCTTTTGTAAGAAAGGTGATTTGCATCCTTGGTCAGTTTTTGACCATCTTTGTATTCTCACAGTATGTTGAGTAAGTCTAGTAGCCTACCTATCAATAGTTTTTCTTTGAGTAGTTTCAAAAATTCATGGATGATGTATTCAGCTCGAATTATTGGATTTTGTTGATCTTCTGTTGCATTCCTGAAGAATTTAAGAGCTTCTCTCATTATTTTGTCTTCCTTATCTGGATTTGGAAAGTTGTTAGTCTTTTTTCTTTGATAGTTTTGTGGTGGAGTATGGATGTCGCATCCTTCTCCTCACCTTGTAATAATATGTAGATTCTTAGAGTTCCTTACATATTCTTTAGATACTACGTTTAGTAGGTTCACATTATTTCTAGGTATAATTTTGTTGAGCACTATCGGGAAGTATTCTAGAGAGTGATATCCAATGCCACATATGTTGCATAACTTTAGATCAATATTTTATTTTATAGGATAGTCTTTTTTTTCATGATCATTTTCCAGTAGTTAGCACAATATGGTCATCCATGACCTCGTCCTCGACCACCAAATCTGCGTTGACCTCTTTGACCTCGACCATGACCATCGAAATAATCATATTTTCGACCATAGTTGTTTGTTTGTTTGGTGGCTTCTGTGTGGTAGATGGTTCATATATTATCTTGATTTCTCACATTTAGGTGGCATTCTAAAGTTTGATGATCAGAAGCTTCATAGATGTTGCACCACTTTGTGTTTTTTATATTGTGTGGAAAATCTTGTATGTTATGATCAATTAAACATCCACATATGTTACAGTATTTATGGGCTTATACTCAATGGACATCTCTCATTTGTGTGTGATCAGTTAGGGGAAAATTATCATTTATATGATTGTCCCTGGTGCATGTGGTGCACCATATTTCATTGCATCGGATGGTTAGATTTTTGATAGTTTGTTGCAAATGTTCTATCTTTTCCTCAAGTCTTTTCGTCATCGAGGAAGTCAACAGGCTATCATCATCCTACTCAACTCATTTTGCCTTTTGTAATGCATCCTCATAGTTTGTTATATCGTATAGGCATAACAAAGATCTAATTCTTGGCAGCATCCCCACTACTTACCACTGGACTTAAGAGGTCCTTAAATCTTTTGTCATATTCTCTTACAGACTCACCTGGTCTTTGCTTGATTTCCTTTAGTTCTTATGATGCTAGATGTGTGATGTCCTAGATTTTAAAGAATGTTATAAAACTATTATTTATTTCTGCTTTCGAATGAGTTTGCTTCTCAGTGTAGTTCATGAACCTGGTTAAGGTGCGATGGTGCAATGCAGCTCTGAATTGCACCATCCAATTATATTCATCTGAAATATCAGTTGCCTCCCAAAAAAATTTACATACAAACCAATGGAATTTTGGGTCTTCTTCGCCCTTGTTGTTATTGGATAAATCCGTAAGTGTGGACACAAACCGATCTCCCTAGATCCACCTGGATCTAGAACAAAACAAGACAGAATAATACTCTTTCTCTAGATTTAGAATATTGAATGAACTAGAAGGCAAGAATCACAAACATACCTTATGCTTGCTTCCTTTGGTCTTTGTTGTTCCATCTTCGCTCCAATGCTCTTGTGCAGTCAAGACTAAGACAACTAAAACCAATCGAAGTGAAAACAACTCAATATATTCAACAATCAATCTATGTATATGATAAAGGAATTATACAATAAAGTAGACTTAGCCTTATGGGAAAGGGACATATTACTGTATCATATTAATGGAAAGAAAAGATTACAACCTGAGCCTTGATGTTGCAAACCTCCTTTCAGTGGCCCCCGGCTCTGACACACACACTTGCTCACTTGCATGAAGAAGATCCACCACTTTTGATAAACTTGCTGGAGTACTTAGTTGCTGTAGCATCAGTCCTTCACACAATATTTCACTAATTCTCCAATGTCTTCTTAACCTTGTTTGCTTCTAACCTTTTCCATGAGAATACCTTCAATATATAGGAGAGAATGAATTAGTTACTTGGATAAGAATGATCCCAAAATATCAGGAAATCCCGTACTTAGATAACCATTCAAATACCATCTCATCCTTCTAGAAGATTCCCTTCTAGAAGCTTCGAGAATTCATCTTTTTCCCTTCTTTAGAAAGTGTTCGCACCCTATCAGATAGACACAGTGTGAACTTCTCGCACCCTGGCTTAAAGCAGCCTGCGAGAATCATGCATTCTCGCAGGCAAATGTATTAGTAGCCTACAAACCTTCCTCCAAAATGTCATTTATGGAAAGAGATGAAGGTAACTTTTCTTTGGAGAAAGTTCTAATGAAGTGCCTGAGTACACCATAATCAATACATCATTATGATGACCAAAATCATGGGTAACACTTGTATACAGGGATATGATTGAGTCCCATTTTGAATTTCTTGGCGGGCACACTTGGTTTTCTTGGTGTTTGAGTTATTACTGCTTTCGACTGGGGTGTTGACTCTTCTGGTTGGGTTTTTTCTGTGTTCGATGATGGATGATACTCAAGAAATAGTTGTTTCTTCTAGAGTATGAAATATGCGTCCTCATTTTGGGAACTTTGATCTTTCTATTCAAATAACCTTTATTCTAATGGTTGTGTCATTTCCATATTATAGTTAATTTATTCTCTTGATATTAGATGTGGCAGGGGGTCGAGTTGGTGAGGTCCTTAATTTGAATAATCATATTGTTGACTTCATTTCATTCAAGCTCAACAATCAATTTGTCTCGTAGGTTTCCTAGGTCGTCTGTTGTATACCACAGATTGGTCGTTGATATTTATCCTTTGTTGAATAAATTCTCTTATCCTTGGATTGGTTTCTAGTGTGGGATACGTATGTAAAGTTGGTCCAAATTATTCATAGTCCATATTTTTTGTTTCGTCGACCGATTGATGGAGGTTTAACTATGCGTCATTGTGTCTATCAGGCATCGCTCCGACTATTGTTGTTGCTAAGTCTGATCGATATTTGTCTGACTCTGACTACTCACGTGCTCTGAATGGCTGACCGTCCCCTAACATCTTTCTATTCGAATTTTTATTTTTCCACTGGTTACGAAGCTCTTCTCTTTTCTATTGTCTTTTGTATCGTTCTATTTTCAAGATATCCACAGATTTCTTATGGTCTTGTTTTCCATTCGACGAAATTTGGGCTTGGGAAAGACTACTTCTTGTTTTATGAAATCTCACAATGTCAAATGACCCCCAATTGTCAATCCAACTTACTCTAAGTCAAGAGTGTTGTCCATGTTTATTTCTTCAAGAAGTAATCCTTGGCATCTCTTGTATCTGTTCATTTTTCATAAATAAATGCTTCCCACCTTTCATCTATTTCTTGGAAGTTTTTATTTGGTAATGGTGTGCCTAGTCTTGGTCGGTATTCAATGATATCACCGAATCCCTTTTCGAGAAGGAATTTGTGAAGAAGTGTTGGAACTGTGCTGAAAATATGTCATGTAATTCAGTGTAGAAATTTTCTTTTATTTTGTCGAGGGATGTCCAATCTTCAACAACTTGTTCCAAAATATAATGTTCAATAATTAGTTTGAGCCAATCATGCAGGTTTGTTCTTCCTCTATTCATTAAATTCAGGCCTAACTCCTCATCAGGTGTCATTCTATGCATTACCTCATATGTTGATGTGTTGAAACAATACTTCTGGGATAGCTTCAAGAAATATTTTGTGCGTTTCTGAAAAAAAGTGTGATATTGCTTCAGCTAGAGAGAAGTTATTCCTTGTTCGGTAGTTTCTAATGTATTTCTCGATTTTGTACTCCCACCCCTCACATATGTCTTATTTATTTATCATTTATGTATACTTATACATGCCCAAGTTCAGTACTACCGACAACAAAACCAATGTTGTAATCTAAGGGAAAGTAAAGAGTGTTACCAGTAGAACCTTACATAGCCATTATAGAGATGCATACACATAGACATATAGAAATATAGACATACACAAGTATTGAGATCCAAAATAAGAGTCCTTTTATTATATGATAGACAGTACAACACAATTACATATATCCTCTCCCATGAAGCTATCTGAGCCTTCATGTGTTTATCTATTTATACCTCTAACGGGAAGTTGTAACTGCTTAACTTCCTAGGTCGGTCAGTTAGTAGAGACTTCAACCAACTTCTACTTCTAAATACAACGGTTAATCAAAAATTTTACATCAACAATCAAGTCTAGTCGACAGGGAAGACTAGCCCCTACAACACGGCCCCAAAAGTTTGGGACCTGAAAAACCGTAGAAAAATTGCCAAGGTCAAAAATTGTGTTTTGAGCTAGTGGAATAGGTGGGTGGGCACCAATATCCATATAGATCATTCCTCCCCCCTTATGAAGCAGTGGTCCCCATTTTTTCAAGTTCTCATGGGATATGGGGAAGATTTTGTTGAATATAAACCTTGGTGAGCTGCTTTCCTTGCTGAAGAAGTTGTCTTATTTGTACTTGGCATTAACTTATTGAAGGATGTCATGAACCTGTTGTTGGAGGGGTTGGATCCATTCAACCAATCTAGATGAATGATCTACCTTGGTATGAGTGTGTGAGAACTTCATTTGTGAATATGCAATGTGAAGAGCTATATCAATGGGGGATAATGGACGGAACCCCAAGCACACTTGAAAAGGGTTGTGGCCAATAGAGCTATGAAGGGATTTGTTATAGATTTTCTTGACTGGGCAGTTTGGAGGCACTCCCATAGGTGAAGAAATAATGTCTATGTGGTGTTCTACAATCTTATCAACCTGCTTCTGCTAGACATAAAGGTCTTGGGCCGAGGTTGTAGTGGTCGTAGTGTCCTTTTGTTTACCTTTTGAATGAATCATGAAGAGGATAAGATTTGTGGTATTAGAGATTACTTTGCGACACTGTTTTTCAGAGACAATAGTTGAAACTACCTATGGTACCCTGTAGAGATGAACCCCCAAAGTAACAATGACACTACATGATTGGGACTCATAAACGACATGATGCTTCCACATGTATGGCTATCCTAAAATAACATCACAGGATTCTAATGGGGAAACATCACACAGTACCTCATCCTTGAAGGGCTTGATGTCATAGGACATGCGACACTATTGGGTGATGTGGAGGTCGCATCCATGGAGAAGCAGCCAAATTTTGTATGGTTTCAAGTGTGGTGTTGTTTGCAAATCCAACTACTTGACAAACTCTACTGAGATTAGGTTATTTTGGCTTCCGTTGTCCACAATGAAATGCAGTGGGGTCCCCTTCACCTACATCTATGAATGGAAGAGGTGCTCCCCCTCCTCAGGCTCCTTTGGTTCTTCTGGTTGGATTGTTGTGGTCATAATGGTACAAGTGGGTTCTACATCGATGATTTGTTTCCTTTTATTGTTTTCTAAACCAGACTCTGAATCAGGGTTAGACTCTTTTTCTTTGAGCTTATCCACCAATAAGTGTTTCGAGTGACATTCATCAGTGTTGTGCAAGGGGATTTTTTTGAAGTTGTGCCACTTTCCAATGTCCTTCCTTGTCTTCCTACTACCCTTCTTTTCTCACATCTTGGACTTGTTGTATTGAGGTTGGATGTTCTATGAGTTAGGTCCACCTTTACCATATTTTGGTTGTTGTGGATTTGGAAACCCAAACTCCCTCTTATTCCACTGCTTAAATTTCTACTCGATTTTGAAAACATATTGATAAGAAACTCCCAGTGACGAGATGTACAAAAAATCCATTTATGTTTGGATGTACCTATGTGGACCCCCACAATATTTTAGAACCAAATTTCACTCCAATTATATGATACCCATGTTGTTGTGCAAGATATGGAAGGTATTTTTGAACTCCAACACTGTTTGGTCCCTCTCTTGAGGCAACGTGGTCCATATCGTGTATTGGTCATCATAGTTTCCAACAATATAATAATGTTCCTTGATGAGATCCATAAAAAAACCCCAACTGAGTTTGACCTCAAACATTCTAGGCTCCTCTGTGGAATTTTTCTCACAATGAGTCTCCCACCAATTTTTGACATGGGGGACAGCCTTAAGGAGTTCCAAGGTGATATTTTCCCTATCGGAGAAATTGTAGACAAAGAAATAACCTTCTAGAATATTTAACCATATTTTCAAAGAATATGCATCTATTTGACCTTCAAATATGGGAATATCAATATTAAATTATACCTTGAAAGGGGTGGCACCTCCAAAGTGGTCTCTTGATGAAGATGTGTTTGTTTTTGTCGGAAATCGTCGAAGGATTTGGGAAATTTTTCCATCATATCATCCCTCTATCGCGTGATATATTCCTCAAGAAACAATTGAATAGGATATCATGCTTCCTTGTATATCTTTTCTTCTTCCATGGGAGGTTGTCGGGGTCATCGAGGATGATCTTTCAGAGGATCAAGTAGTTTGAGTCCTAACTCCTTATACCTTGACCTCATTGGGGATATACATAGAGAAACAAATAAATAAGAGACCACATTGATACCACTAATCCAAATTTATGAGGAAATGAAATAAAACATATAAATAGGACAAAAACACATAGATACGATAATACGCAATTTTTATTAATGAGCGAAATGTACAAGAATTGTAAAATGCAGAGAAATCTGAACTCACTAGAATGGTGGCAATTTATCTCTAAGAAGACATGTCATGGATACGCGCATTCGCAAGAATATGTTTACAATGAGACTCAAAAGACATTTTTAACATAAATCATTAATGAGAAAATCCTAGAAACCCAAAACCCAAAACCAGAACATGAAATTTCAAAAGGTTTGTGGGCCCTGATGGGGGTAGTTGATATGTCAACTTTCTAAGGATGTAACTTTTGAAAAAGATAGTTGTTTGGGGTGCTTGGCGTTGGATTACTGAGAGGGGGGTTGAATCCGTAATAGATTAATTTAATCTTTTTTCACTATAAAATGCAAGTTTTATATCAATGTAGCATTATCATCCAATAGTTCTAGAGTAAATAAACAATGAAAAAATGAGCAATCACACACATACACAGTACACCGGTGTTTTACGTGGAAACCCAAAGAGGGAGAAAATCAAATAATGTTTTTCTTATATGTCTTTAAGAATTACATTCATTGGAATCACCAAATTCCTTTGTTTTCCTGCTGCAACTAGAAGGAGGCTCCAACCCCCTAGTTCCTCAGGTTACAACCTGAGGGAAGCTCCAACTCCTCAATTCTCTGGCTACAACTAGAAGGAGGATACAACCCCCTTGTTGTGGGTGGGAAATCCCTCCTACAGACTAGCAATAAGGGTTTTATCATGCATGCAGAAATGACCTAAAGATTCTTACTTTTTACCATCATCCCATGCCTAAACCCCCATTACTCATATGTAAATACAAGGCTCAAGATATTAAGTTGACGTACCTTATATTTCATTTTTGATGTCGACCCCTTTTCGCGCTT
>JASDQU010883027.1:21625-34066 GCA_032191745.1 Picea mariana
TTTATTCTCTGGTTCGTCTCCATGGATTCCATTCTAACATTCAGTCTCCTCAATTCCTCTAATACAATGTCATTTCTTGCTTCTCTACCTCGACCTCTACCAAGAGGAACTCCACGTTGCCTCCTTGGTGGCATGGTTCACTTATCAAGAGCAATTGGTTTTCTTTGATACCAAACTGATGCAAGTCATGTATGAATCTGACCTAAAACCTTTAGATCAACTGGTGGACAGAGATCTAAAACCCCACAGGCCTCACCAATCATTAGATCAACTAGTGGACAAATATTTCTGTGGATTGCGGAGATCCAACTTTCTCGTGATTTAATCTATCGCCCAAACTCCATAATGGAATTTGCACAATTGTTGGTGGATCTATCACGGTTGTTGATCTCTTGATCGGGGAGATTTGACGATCCTAACCAATTGTGGGAGTGGAACCAACATGATGTTTAATTCTCCCTTCGTATTCTGGAATCAATCCCTACCCTTGATCTGGTGCTTTTGTATCCAATAGTAATGACTTGATCTGGTCATTGACCAGTCCTTCAATAGATCAAATGGTTGGTGTTTGTCCGATCTGAGAGATGAACGGTTCACATTTTTCCTTCTGTGACGATCGCTCCCTCTGCACAGAGTTCAACTTCTTCCCTGCAGATCATATTACAAATCTACCTGTTAACACTCATAAGGAGTTCTCTCATTCTATCATGGATGGATAGATCAATATCACATGACTAAACTAGGAATTGTTCAACAGATATCAGTCAATCCCTATGATAACAGTGATATACACACCGTGATTTGAAGGAGAATCAAATCGTTCTCTGGTAATTCTATTAAGCTAAAACACCTTCATCACCAATTTTTCATCCTCTTACATCCAACCAACCAATCAATCAACCAACCCTTTGCGCAATACAATTACACAGTTTTAAGCTCGATTGAGCCTCGGTTGTTTCAACAACCTAATCACTAAAAATCCTCTAATCATCTATAATTAGTAAACCACCCAAGCTCCTAGCTAAAAGAAAGATCCTTGATGCCTTCTAGAGGTATTTGAGATATTTATTACATAACAAAATGAACAATTAGGGAACCAACTCCCTTAGTAATTTTTTTTGACCTTTTGAGTCAAAAGAGATCATTTGGTTCAGATGCTCCTGCATTAGTTAGTCTTTGAACAAGTAAATTCAAAAGGAAAAAGAATACAAGAGAAAGATACATAGTTGGACCTGAATGGAGTTCCACCATCGAGAATTTCCTGAATTCATAAAGTTACTGGTGACACTTTGGAGGTATTAGTTGATGAAATGGAAGCCAAAAATGCAAGACTCAAAGAAAGGATTAAAGAATTTGAATGTGCTTTGATGCCACCTCCTATTTTCACAAGTCCAATTGCTACTATTCAACCTGGGAGAAATCCCAATAGAACACCCGAATCAAGTTTGAAGTTATAAGGAACAACAAGTTTGTTGGTTGCAGTCAAGCAATTTGTTGGAGAAAATATAAAAAACAGAATGTCCCTTATTTTAGCGGATGTAGGGAATAATATCATTTCTTTTGATTCTAGGATAACCAATTTAAGAGAATAACCACAATATGAATTTACTAATGAATAAGGTTTCTATAAGGATGTGGTTATCACATTTGTCTTAAAAGTTTATGGTACGACTAAATTAAAAATAAAATAAGAAGACCTACCTTCCCCCATTCGAATAAAACAATTGAAAGCTTACTAGATAAAAAAGATAAAGGCACTGAAAGAAATATTGGACGATTGTGATTCCCTGGTTGTCAAAAAGGAGGCATTATATCACAAATTGACTAAAATATTCTTGGAAGGGACTCTAGGGAAAGTCCAAGACCCAAATTTAATTTTAAATTCTATATTTATGACAAGGAAATAGTTTGAGGAACATGTAAATATTGAAGAGTTTATCAGTTGAAAAATTTAATAATATGAATGAATACACCGAAAAAATTGAGAGTTGGTTGGTAATTTATGTAAATAAAAAACAAATATATTGAAGATACACTCCAAATTTCATTTGAATTAAGAGAATTAGAAGGCATACTATTTGATATCAAAGTTAGACAAGAAATAAATTTTTCACCAACGAAAGAATATATTGAAAATTGGTTAAAAAAAACCCTAATAAAGATAACATAAGAAGATCAGTTAGACACAATTGGTATTGGTTGGGAAACCACAACAAGAGATGATAGAAGAGGAATGCTAGTAAGAAAATGAAATAGGATATTCCATCACAATGAGTAATACATATCACTTTCTTCCTGTTTCATTTCTCTTCTCGTTCAAAAAATCATCTAGTTGTGTTTTAATAGTCCCAATAAAAGAATAACTGATTTTATGGCCACTTTCTCTTTGTAATGTTGTTAAAATGACTTCAATTAGGAACATTTTAAGTCTTATGGAAGTAGAAGATTTTCATCTTGAACATTTAGATGTAAAAACAACTTTTCTCCATGGGGATTTGGATGAAGATATTTATATGCAACAACCACATGGGCATGAGGTCAAAGGGAATGAAAATTTGGTATGCAGGTTGAAGAAGATCTTGTATGGCCTAAAGAAAGCTCCAAGGCAGTGATATTTGAAGTTTGACAGGTTTATGACAAAACAAGGTTATAGTAGATGTCATTCACCATGTTTATTTTAAAAGACTAGAAAATGGAAGCTATATTATCTTGCTATTGTATGTAGATGGCATGCTTGTTGTAGGGTCTAATATGCAGGATATAAATGTGCTCAAGAAAAAATTAGATAATTCATTGGCAATGAAGGATTTGGGTGCTGTAAAGAAAATCCTTGGTATGAGAATAACAAGAGACAAGAAAAATTGCAAATTGACATTGTCTCAGCGTGAGTACATAGAGAAGGTGTTGGATAGGTTTAGAATGAAGAATGCAAAACCAATTAGTACACCTTTGGCCAACCATTTCAAATTAACTAAGTAAATGTGTCCCAAGACACACAGGAGGAGATATAATACATGTCCATGGTCCCTTAATCATCAACAGTTGGCATATTGATGTATGCGATGGTTTTCACAAGACCATATACTACACATGCAATGGGATTTGTGAGTAGGTATATGAACAATCTAGGTAAATAACATTGGGAGGAAAAAAAGCAGATTCTTAGGTATTTGAGAGGTACTTCTACTCATGCATTATGTTTTGGAGGTTCAGACATTGTTCTACAGGGATATGTTGATTCCAATATGGCGGGTGATAAATATAGCATGGCGCAAACCCCCACGCCTTCCCTCCAAATGGCTGCACGACCTCTCGGTCTAGGATTGTTCAATGCCCGAGTCAGAGAGAGTCCTTAGGTTTCTCTTTGAAACCCGAAAGTTCTATCATAGGTCCTTCCTTTCCTGGTGCAGGTTGTGTGGCACCCACAGACCCTCTCCTTAGCACTTTTCCAAGTTTTAACACCAATGATGCTAAATATCTATGTTATAATTCCCCTTTGATGTGACCATGAACTACGACTATGGGCCAACTCTCTTCGCGACTCCATGCTTTAGAAGTTTCACAAGCTACTTGTTCCCTTTTCCCCTATTTCTGAATCAGTGAATTCTCCAAGACCACATCTACGGTCCACATTTTTCCTCATGTTCAATGGATGAGATTTGAATCGCGAGTTTGGACTTCGCAATTCCTTTCTTCCCTCAACTCCTTCCCTCCCGATTTATGAATCAACGAAGTGATGATCTTTTGCCACGTGTCCTGTCTCAATGGATGACTAGGATTTCGTCAGCTCCTGGCTCTTCGAGTAACCTCTCCCTAAATTTTCTTCGAAGGATTGTTCCTTTGAAATCCGTAGATCTATGCTACGTGCCATTCCCAGTATGAATGACTAGGATCGACTCGATCTTCACAACCCTGCGAAGATATTTGGGACTTCTCAAGTCCTTGACTCTCATTGCACACTTAGCGCAAATTCCTCCTTGAGACTTAGGATGTTCTCAAACTTCTTCTGCACTCCTTGCAGAGTTTTGTGAAAAATATTTTGTGGCTTTGCTCGGCTTGAAAACCTCCAAGGTTCCCAACTCCTCTGCGTCCTTCAATGAACTTTCTCTTACCTTCCTTCCAACTTTACACCTTTCTCCTGAGCTTTGTAAGATGAACTTACCGTATCTTGGGCGCACTCCTTGCGCTTGGCTTAGTTCTTTGATGATTTCTCCCTTATCCTTATGGAAGGGTTTAAGGCATCTCCTTTCCTTTGTCGATGCACTCTTGCAAAGCCTTCCTTCCTCATAATGTTCAGTAATTATGGGATTCTCTTAAGGGGTTCAACACTTCAAATTGTGTTGACTTTGCACATCTTCACACTAACTCGATTCCCTCCTAGAAGAATAATTCAGAGTGTTCAGTAACTCTGGACTGTATCTTCCCTTATACAACCTTTCCTTCCAAGGTATTTAACCACCTTGAAATTTCCTCCCGAGTTCATGAATTATCCTGGTATGCCCTCCTGGCAGCTTCTCTTCTAACTCCACTGAGTTCAGACACGCACTCCTTACGTCGATTCATAGATTTTCCTCACTCTGTCGCACACTCCTTGTGCTTAACCTAGAGAACCAAACTCAATCAAACACACTCACATATATAAGGTTATAATTCTATCCCTGCAAACAATTTCTAATGTACATATACAACTCAAATGCATACGAATGACATTCTTAACAAAACATCCATACATCCATTACACAGAAAATTGATAAACAAGAAAAACTATTCCTTTTCTATTCATGGTAGAATGTCAAATTATAAATATTTGAGTCCAGACTGAAACTGAGTCTCAACTCTCATCATTCTCCCTAAATTGGCTTACGATTATTTCTCCTATAGCTTCAACAACTTGTATCGAGCATACAATACACAGATTTATATAAGAGGGGCTCTACGAGCTTCCCTCCAAGCTAAACTAGTGGTGTCTAATCACCATTCAAAGTGCCTGACTACCGAGGCAGATTACAATGATGGAAATTTGATCTAAATTAGATGCTGATCCTTCATACCATCAACCACTTAATGGTGACCTTATCTCCAGCTTGTGCAAAGGAAAAATTTGTCTCTTCCATCATGTCAACATTAAATTCCTGGATCGTGCTTAGATTCTCAAAGGAAAAATGAGAGAGCAACACCTCTCCCTTCCTTGAATGCGCACTACTCGTGCTAATTAGCTAGCGTGTGTTGAGGTGGAGTGATGCTCCTGCATCATACTCCACGGCTAGGAAAATCATGAGCTCCTTCTCATGAGCTTCCCAGTTTTGTTGAAATCCTCCTGGATCCCAAAATTTCTCTTGGAGCTGTCTTTCTGCTCCTCTTATTTGTTGTTGTTTCTCCTATATCTCCCCTGCTGCTTGTGTAGGTCCCTTTCTGTCCACCTTATCCTTGATGACCAATTTTGTTGCTAACCTCAAAATCAACTTCCTTATCTCCTCAATCTCCTTGTCCAGTTTGTCTACTAGTTGGATCTCCTTATGCAGTATTCTCTGTCTCACTTTATTCAGCCGATCAAAGGGTAGATCATCTTGATTCCCCATGTTGTTCTTTTTATCTCTTGTGGCCTTATATTTCCACCTCGCTACAGTCTCTAGTCCTGCAATCTCATCATTGAGTTGCTGCTCAACTTCCTCTCCTGATAGATTAGCTTCTGTCAGCTCCTCTGGTGTTGGTTCAATTCTAACTTCCTCTAGCTGCTCCTTGGGTTGGTCTTCTCCCTCGTCTGTTTCCAGCTTAACCTGTTGGATGTGATGACTTTTCACTATCACCCTCCTCTCCAGGGCTTCCAACTCTTCATATAGATCAACAAAATCTATGCTGTCTTCCTCCTCTTCTACTGCAAACTCTAGTGTTACAGTTATTTCCTATTCAACTTCCTAGCTGAAAATCTTGATCAATTTGGTGGAATACTCTCCTCCTTCTGCTGGGGAAAACACCAGTGCCTGCTCCTTCTCCTCCTTGTCAGTTTCTGCTGGTCATCCTTCTGTTGCTGCATATGTAACACACACTCTTACCTCAACTGGGTGGCTTGGTAGGAATATCTCAATCCCTCCAATGATCAGAATACATTTTTGATCCTCCTCTATCAACACTCTTTGTTGATCCAAACCTTCTTCTGAGTTCACGAAAATGTCAGAAAATATCCTCTCCTCTCCCTTGCCTACCTAAAAATATGGTATCTCGCTTCTTCCCTCTTGGCAGTCTATGAGATCAATTGATCCCACCTCATTGCCCACCTGGCAATATGAATTTCCACTGCTGCTCCCCTAGCAGTCTATGAGATCCTCACTTGACCTCCCTTCCTCATTATTGAGGCTTTTTCCAACTTCTGGTTCATATATGTAAACCATTTTCTCCTCTGTGTCACTGAGGTTTTCAATTTCCTTCAGCCACCTCCTAAACTCTCATTACTACTCCCTAGCCAACAAATTGTGGACAGGAAATTTAGCTGTTCTCTTCAAGGGCCATTCATACCTCCAATGCACCTTTGCCCCATGCTGCATTTTAAATGCTAGCGTCTCCATCTGGGCTTGGATTTCAATGAACTCCTTGTCAATTTCTTCTTTGCTTTTCATCTTGTGGTCTACTCCTCAACAACACTTATGACCTTCAGTAGCCATCTTCACCTTCTATTTTCCCTCCTGGAAAGTATGTTGTTCACTCTATAACTGAGAGCATCTCTAGTTTCTCCTTCGCCTAAATCTATAGATGAAAATTTCGCTCTTATACCACTCCTGGCGCAGACCCCCACACCTTCCCTCCAAAGGGCTGTTTGACCTCTCAGTATAGGATCGTTCAATGCATGATTTGAAGCGACTCCTTATGTTTCTCTTTGGAAACCGAAATTTCTATCACATGTCCTTCCTTTCCTGGCGCAGGTTGTGTGGTACCCACAAACCCTCTCCTTAGTGCTTTTCCAATTTTTAACAACAATGAAGCTAACTCTCTATGCTATACTTCCCCTTTGATGTGACCACAGACTGCGATCATGGGCCAGTTCTCTTTGTGACTCCATGCTTCAGAACTTTTGCAAGATACTTGTTCCCTTTTCCCCAATTTCCAAATCGACGAATTCTCCAAGACCACATCTACGGTCCACATTTTTCCTCGCATTCAACGGATGAGATTTGAATCAAGAGTTCGAACTTCGCAAGTCCTTTCTTCCCTCAACTCCTTCCTTCCCTATTTACAAATCAACGAAGCACTGATCTTTTTCCACGTGTCCTGTCTCAATGGACGTCTAGGATTTCTTCAACTCCTGGCTCTTCAAGTAACCTCTCCTCGAATTTTCTCCAAAGGATTATTCCTCTGAAATCTGTAGATATCTTCTACGTGCCCTTCCTAGTATCAAAGAATATGATCGAATCGCTCTTCGCGAACCTGCAAAGATCTTCGAGAATTCACAAGTCCTCAACTCTCGTTGCACACTTAGCGCAAATTCCTCCTCGAGACTTAAGCTATTCTCAAACTTCTTCTACACTCCTTGTAGAGTTCTGCGCAAAATATTTTGTGGCTTTGCTCGGCTTGAAAACCTCCAAGGGTCCCAGCTCCTCTGCATCCTTCAATGGAATTTCTCTTTCCCTCCTGGAAACTTTATGCCTTTCTCCTGATCTTTTTAATATGAACTTACAGTATCTTGGACACACTCCTTGCACTCGGCTTAGTTCTTCGACAGTTTCTCCCTTAGCCTTATGGAAGGGTTTAAGGAATCTCCTTTCCTTTGTCGATGCAATCTTGCAAATCCTTCCTTCCTCAGAATGTTCAGTAATTCAGGGATTCTCTTAAGGGGTTCAACACTTCAAATTGTGTTGAATTTGCACGTATTCATAGCAACGCGATGCCCTCATGGCAGAATAATTTAGAGCATTCAATAACTCTGGATTATATCTTCCATTATACAACCTTTCCTTCCAAGGTATTTAACCACCTTGAAATTTTCACGTGAGTCTGTGAATTATCCTGGTATGCCCTCCTGACAGCTTCTCTTCTGACTCCATTGAGTTCAGACACACACCCCTTACGTTGGTTCACAGAGTTTCCTCACTCTGTCGCACACTCCTTGCGCTTAACCTAGAGAACCAAATTTAATCCAACACACTCACATATAGAAGGTTATAATTCTATCCCTGAATATGATTTCTAACATACATCTACAAATCAAATGCATACGAATGACATTCTTAACAAAACATCCATACATCCATTACACATAAAATTGATAAACAGGAAAAACTGTTCCTTTTCTATTAATGGCAGAATGTCAAATTACAAATATTTGAGTCCAGACTACAACTGAGTGTCGACTCTTATCAACCTCCCTAAATTGGCTTATGATTATTTCTCCTCTAGCTTCAGCAGCCTCTACTGGGCATACAATACAAAGATTTATACAAGAGGGGATTGACGAGCTTCCCTCCAAGCTAAACTGGTGGTGTCTAATCACCATTCAAAATGCCTGACTACCGAGGCAGATTACAATGATGGAAATCTGATTTGAATCAGATGCAGATCCCTCCTACCATCAACCACTTAATGATGACCTTATCTCTAGCTTGTGCAAAGGAAAAATTTGTCTCTTCCATCTTGTCAACATTAAATGCCTGGATCATGCTCAGATTCTCAAAGAAAAAATGAGAGAGAAACACCTCTCCCTTCCTTAAATGTGCACTACTCATGCTAATCAGCTGGTGTGTGCTAAGGTGGAGTGATGCTCCTTCATAATAGAAAGAGGAGCACCATAGGGTATGTTTTTACTATAGCTGGAACAATAATAAGTTGGATTTCAAAACTAAAAAGGCTATTGCAATTTCAACAAAAGAAGAAAAGTATGTTGATGCTACAACGACTAGTAAATAAACAATTTGGTTATAGAGGTTTATGGAGGAATTGGGAAAGAAGCAGGAGAATAGCAGGTTGTACTGTGATAGTGAGAGTTCCATTCATCTTGCAAAGAACTCAACGTCCCATTCAAATACTAATCATATACATGTCAGGTACCATTTCATAAAATCTGTCTTGGAAGATGGACATTTGAAGTTGGAAAAGATACATAGTAGCCAGAATTCTGCAGACATGTTAACAAAGGGAGTAACCAGAGAGAAACTGAGTTTCTTCTCAGTTTCAGTTGCTTTCAATCATGAAGGTGAAGATAATAAATTTTCCAGGTTGAAGGTGGATCATAGTCCAACAGGTACAACAATAGTGGAGTTGTTATGATGAGTCTCCAAGTGGGATATTATTGATTGTGGAGACTGATTATCTTTTTGATTCATAGGTATTTGTTTTTAGCCGTGTTTATACCCCATGAAGAATGTACACCCTTCCACATGAGGGGTTTTGAAGGGGGGCTTTCCCCCCTACGGGGTCCGAGGGGCTCTTCCCCCCGACTGGGGGGTCTGGGGGCCAGCTGGGGTTCGGGGGAGAAGCCCCCAAAGGAAAAAATGCTTTGTAAATGTATATTATAATTTCATAGTCAATATTGACCGTTCATCATTAAGTCACATATATGACGGTAGAGATTATGTTAGGGTTTTTTTCCCTAGAAGGAAACCCTCTTTTATGAGGGAATTATTGTGGTTGTGTATTATTGCGAATATTGTATTTTGAGAGAGGAGACTGAGAGAGAAAAGAGGAAGTTATAATGAGTGTGTTGTAGGTTGTATCCCTTCATTTTGCTGGATAATAAAAAGGAAGGACCTGACATTTTCTCTAGTGGACATAGCCCACACTGGGTGAACCACGTATATCTGTGTCTCTATTGTATTGTGTATCTTCCGTGTTTTATTTCCACATTTGTTTTATTTTATTGCTTTGCGATCCTATTTTTCTAACATGACCAAACTTTGTATCAATGTCCTTTATTTGGATCTTGAACACTGGAAATGGTGGAAATCGAGTAAAAATTCACACCGAGGGTATGTTGCTTGGACCCAATTTATTGTAAATCTTTATGAAATTTTGAAACCGATACACATCATTTGGGTCATTTTACCAAGCTTAAAAAATCTGGTATAGTGGAAGAATACATCGTTGTTTTTGAGAAATTAGCTTTCTGAATTGAAGGCGTGTCCGACACCTTCTTCCGTGAATTATTTATTAGTAGCCTCAATGATGACATATGAATCTAAGTTCATGTCCTAATGGCTCACCCCCAGACCCAACTTGTAGCTACTCATCATGTTAAGGAAGCCCAACAAGTTGTCTCTTCCTAAATAAAAAATACCTCTTTTATTCCTTGCTCCCAGCACATTCATCCCACCCCTCCTAATGCTCCTCCTAAGATCTAGAAATTGACTAGGGAAGAAATGGATGAACTTTAGCTTAAGGGTATTTTCTATAATTGCGATGACAAATATTTTTCGGGGCATAGGAGAAAGGAGGAAAATATTTTTATGGCCATGTTTGAGTATGTGTCTAAATATGATGGATATGTTTCCGATTCCAAAACACTATCCCAAGCCAATGATCCTATCCCACTCTCTCATCTACTAGAAGTTGAACTTCTCGTCTCTATAAATGCTCTCACTAGTATCTCTTCTCCCCAAACTCTTAATTTAATTGGGTATATCAAGAATCAAAAAGTCATCATCCTTGTTGATAGTGGAAACACCCATAATTTTATTTATTTCCTCATTTCTCAAGAGACCTTGTGCTATATTGGTACAATCAATAATTTTCAAATCATGATTGGTAATGCCATTTCTATGAAATTTTGGGGTCGTTGTGAGAATGTGCGCCTCCAAATTTGTCATTGTAACATGAAATCCCATATGTTTCCTATTGAAATGGGTGTTTGCAACATTGTTCTGGGTGCTGAATGGTTAAGCACACTAGGCCCTATCACCATGGAATTCAAGGATTTAACCATGCATTTCCAGCAGGATGGACAACAATACTACTTACAAAGCATCACTAAAGGTTCCTATGAGATTATTAGTTCAATCCAAATGGAGAATTCCGAAAAAAAGGTCATTATTTCATTATTTCCATGCCATTCAAGCAGTTGAACACCCTCACCCACGATTCATCCTGACATCTAGTTTCTCCTCTCCAAACACAAATCCATTTTTTAAAATTCTCAAGGGATTCCCCCTTCCTATGGTACCCATGATCACTCCATCCTACTTGTCCTTGGTAGTCTTCATCCCAATGTTCTCCCTTATGGTCACCCATTTTCCCCAAAAAAATAAATTGAGAAAATTGTTCAGGAATTACTCACAGTGGGTATCATCCGTTCTAGAACCGACCCTTAATATTCTCCCATTGTCATGGTAATTAAGAAATAAGGTACATGGCACATTTGTCCTGATTTTTACCCTCAAAAAAATTACCATCAAAGATAAATTTCACATTCCTATCATTGATGACCTTTAGGATGAATCGAGTGGTGCTCAATTATTTACCAAACTTGATCTATGTTCTGCTTACTACCAAATACGTATGAAAGAAGCTGATATTCCCAAAACTTCCTTTCAAACTCATGAAGGCCATTATGATTTCTTGGTCATTCCCTTCAACCCATGTAACACACCATCCACTTTACAAATCATCATGAATCATATCTTTCACCCTTTCCTCCGTTTGTTTGTCCTAGTCTTCTTCGATGATATTCTCATTTATAGTAAAACTTGAAAAGCCCATTTGGCCCATGTGGATCAAGTCTTACATTTATTATCTCAACACAAACTCTTTCTCAAATAGTATAAATGTTCTTTTGGAGCTCTTGAATTCAATTACCTAGGCCATATTGTTGTCAAGGATGGTTTCCACGTGGATAAAACACATATAAGCTATGAAGGATTGGCTTCATCCTAAAACTCTTAAAAGTTTGATAGGTTTCCTAGGTTTAACTGGATATTATCTTAATTGTTTTCAAAAATATGGAAACATTGCAACTCCCCTCATTTCTCTCCTTAAAAATAATGCTTTCAGTTGAACTCTAGTTGTCGATCAATCCTTCCAAGACTTGAAAGAGGACATGCGTACAAATATTCATTTGTCACTACCTAACTTCACCAATGCTTTTGTTCTAGAATGTCATGATTCTAGGAAAGGCATTGGGGTTGTTCTCATGCAATATGGAAGACCCTTGGATTTCTCTAGAAAACAATTCTCTGAGTGACATTTTGGAAAATCCACCTATGAAAAGGAAATTCTAGCTATTCTGCATGCGGTGGATCTATGGTGTCCTTGTTGGGGAAATGCTTCCAAATTAAAGTTGATCATCACAACTTCAAATATTTTTTGGAACACATAATTTCATCCCCTGAGAAATAGAAATGGGTGAACAAGATGTTCGATTATTATTATGATATCATTTACAATAAGGGAAAAGAAAATGTAGTTTTTGATTCTCTTTCAAGGAAACATGAAGAAGAAGGGTCCATATTTTCCCTCTCTTTC
>JASDQU010883028.1:21004-31559 GCA_032191745.1 Picea mariana
TCCCACTTTAAATGATTTATTTGTTTCGTACTGATCATGTTGGGCCTTGTACCTTTCCTATGACTTATTTAGCATCTAATTTACTTGCAAATGGATATACCTAATCTTTTCAACAAACTTCTCTTCTTTTAACACTTCTCCCATTCCCTCACTCCTCCATGATGTCCATAGACAAAATCCAAGGGTGAAGGTGCAAAATACCCAAAACAAGTTTCAAAAGTGGACTTACTAGTAGAAGTGTGGACTCCTCTATTATAAGAGTGTTGAATGTAGATCAAATTTTCATCCCATGTCTTTGGATTCTTCTGATTGTAATCCTTCAAAAGTTGAACCAACGTCCTGTTGACTACTTCTGTCTGCCCATTTTTATAGACTTAATTTACACCCTACATTGTTAGGAGGAACACAACAAAAGATGAAAATTGAGACACACTTTTATGCTCAAGTTTTAGTCAGTTTTTGAAGGGTGTCGTTGGTCATATGTGGAACAACCAATGACATGTCACTTGTCACCAATTCACAACAAGAGACATGATCTCAGACCTTCTAGATTTGCGAAGTTTCAAAGAGATCAACGAGGAATGAGTTGGTTCTTTGTGGCATGAGCCTTGGAACTCATAACATTCAAGTCTCCATTGGTCTCTAGAAGACCTAGAAGCTCTCCCAAGCCTCTTACAAAAATATATATAAAGAAGGMMAATCTTGAGCATAAGAAGGATGAGTCACTCACAGATACATGCTCCAAAAATTCAAAGATGTTTATCCATTTACATCAGTTATAGTCAGGTTTCCTAACTTGGTTGAGAAGTTGAAAAGGAGCAAGGARCAAGGAGTGTGTAGTTCCCCATTTTGACATAGGAAACTAAATTTACTTATGGCTTAATTGTATTTTCATTTGAGTATTATCTGTGAAACACTAATTAAAATTGACACTTCAAATTATGGACATGTGGACCTATGCAGGTGTAAATACTATGAATGATTATTTTTAATGTTGTTAATGACATATGTTATATGATTTACTTCTATCATGCAAGTGTTGATTAAAGGATCATGGTACGTGGATATCAGTTTTAATCATATGTTTTAAATACAATCAAATTTCAATAGTATATGGTTATGGATAAGCTTGTGTGGTAAACTAACCTATAGGTTGAATGGATTGTGCAATAGTTAGAGAAGTGTGATAGTAAGTGATCGATGTCATGGACATCGAAATAGTAATGTAATGATATGAACTATCCTTATGTTATTTTACATTGGTTCAAATGCATTGCTATGATATTTGGGAAAGTGCAGGTTTTTCAGGTGGCATGACTGCCTAAAATTGGATATTCGATGACAAATCTCCCAGAACGTAGTGTTGCAGTATRATCCATAATAGGKTGTTGACCCTAATTATCAAGATGGGTGGAGACATTTCCCACCATATATTCTTCAAACTTGGACTCATAGGAGAACAATGTTAAATCACACTCCCTTAGACGTGTGATTATGATTGCTAGTTGTCTGTTGGGGAAGMTTGATCAAGGYAGTTGGCATTTCCTCTTATAGGTTCTATCTGGAGTCAAGTAAAGAATATGGAAGTAGGTTAAGGAAGCTAAGAAGAATGTTAGYAGTAGTTGAGAAAGTTGTTGGGTTTTAATCTTATATAGATAGTGTCTTGACTTATTTCCTTCCTTTATATTATGCTTAACTCAATTACAACTATCTAGGCAAATGTTGCATTCATGTTAAACAATTGTGATTGATTTATTCATTATGTGGTTGATTGCACTATTGATTTGATTGTGAGTATATACAAATTATGCATTATGCGGTTAATTGCAGTATTGATTTGATTGTGAGTATATACAAATTATGCATTATGCGGTTAATTGCAGTATTGATTTGATTGTGAGTAAATAAGAATTATGCATTAGATGTGTTGATTGTTAATAATTAGTACATACACAAGCTATGTATGTGCCAGCGCAAACATACCTCGCACTTTTAATGAAACTTAGATTTTTCAATCTACCTATAGCTATTTTGTAATTTATGATTTATTTAGGAGATTTGATAAATCTACTTTGATCTATTTTGTATAGCTATTTTGTAATTTATGATTTATTTAGGAGAATTGATAACTGTCGATGAAGAGGTACACAAAAATTATTTTATCATAGTTTTGGCCATCCTAGAATTTTGGGCATGAGAAAGTTGAGAAAGGTGGTTGCATTGAGAAAGGTGGTGGCTAAGGAATAAAGGGGGGATTTTGGTTTTTGAGAGGGGGGTAAAACCAAAGGATATCATAGTTATGGCAATCCTATGATTTTGGGCATGAGGAAATTGATATCATAGTTTTGGCCATCCTAGGATTTTGGGCATGAGGAAGTTGAGAAAGGTAGTGGCCATGGAATAAAGGGGGGATTTTGGTTTTTTGAGAGGGGGAGAAAACCAAAGGAAGAGAGCTTGGTGTGGCTGAGAATGACTACCTCGCTGAGAGGGAGTGTTCAATTTGGCAGCATCGATAGTCATTCTCCTGATATTGTCACAGTAATTGTTGCGCGTGATATTTTCCATTCCTTCTTGTGGTATAGTCAACTTCTGCCTCTTTTTGTGTTTTCCTCCTTTTTCTATTTTTGTATTCCTTTTTTCTCCTTTTAATTTATTTTTATCATTTTTCTATCCTAACTTCTACTATAGTACACTATATACATGTCTTTCTCATTGTGTTGTAACTTTTAAGGGTTAGGAGGTTGACTGTCCTTGTACAGTTTTAGTCAACTCTCACTGATCATTCCTTTCAATTCTGTTCCTCCCAAATATTTTAACTGTATAGATCCCCCATCTATGACAATATTTACTTCATTTGGTCCTAGCTAATGCATCCTAAACTTACCAGGATGTTGAAAATTTTTATTGTCATAGAGTAGGACTAGGTCTCCCTCCTTAAAATTCTTCGTCTTAATATGTTTGTCATGCTAGGATTTGTCTCTTGATTTATGTACTTCTTGGTGAAATCCTACCAGAATCTTGTCCTCTTCCATTTCCATTAGTTGACTTAACCTCTCCTTTACTGTGCTTCTTTCTATCATGTTGGTAAGTGCTGCTACACATAGATTAGGTACTTGAAATTCTAATGGTACTATTGCTTCCTGCCCATACACCATTCTGAATGGTGTTTGTCTTGTCAACTTCTTACATGTGGTCCTTTATGCCCATAATACTACTGGTATTTTCAAGTCCCAATCATCCTTGTTGACATAGCATATTTTTGTCATACCATTTTCCAGGATCTTATTGAAACCTTCTATTGTCCCATTTTCCTGAGGATGATATGGTGTACTCTTTTGGTGATAGAATTCAAACTACTCAGTCATAGATGTGATGGTATCATTGATAAAATAGGTTCCTTGGTCACTCATCAAAATCCTTGGACATCCAAATCTGGTGATCACTTGCTCAAACAAGAAGTGTGTTGTTGTCTATGCACTACAATCTTTGACTGGTGCTACTTCTACCCATATTTTTAAGTATTTTGTCACAATAATAATATATCTAGCTCCTGATATTTTTGTTGGTGTGTTGATAGGCCTATAACACCCTTTTCCCCCCCAACTTGTAAATATAACTATAACTTGCCAAAATACTATGGTAGACTGAATATGTGTGAATGTTGGATTTGATGAACCTTTTTGTTATAAAATTTAATGTATGTACTTCTGTTATTAATTAAAAATGGATAATGTTTCATAATTGTTGAAGGGGGGTTGCTAAGGTAGATCATGATTCTATAAGAGAGATGGTGAGGGGAACCAAAAATGGTTGAGATTCCCCCCACCAGACCAATGCCTTACTAGTTTTAAATTACTTAGACCCAGAATAATCCTCTAACCTAGAAATAAGTTACCAATCAGGTTGTTAGTTGGGAATTCCTCCTCAAGAGTTAATGAGGAGATGGGAAGAGTACCCATCTAAAAGGCCTCATGACCTAACCATGAGTTGGGGATTAGGACCCACACAAAATTGTTGAGGAAGGAAAAAAAATAATGGAATTTGTGTGCAAAGGGGAGAGAGAGGAGGATGATTCGAGAAACTATTCTCCTTGAAGGAAAAGAGTGTGTGTAGCTCTCGGGTTCCGAAGAGAACTGAAAAACAAGCTTGTTCTGGGTGCAAGAAGTTGTTGGTAGTGTTTTCATTCCAACCTGATAAATGGGGTTGTGGGAAGATGAGTGACTGAGGAAGCACTTATTTCAGGCCCCCTTGCTTGGTGAAAAGAAAACCAATTGCCAAGTTCATGTGGGAGGAGGAGAGTAACCTCCATCCTTGACTGTTGTTGAACAAGAAGGAAGAGTCTCTCATAGAGCATCATTGTCTAGATAGGGGGTGGCCAGTGGTAAATCCGTTAAGGAGTGGTTGTGCCTACAGTAAGGTGGAAACAGGCACCCCTCTCAATAGTTGCCTCACAATTCAAGATTCTTGATAAGTATTTTTATACTGTGCATACTATAAATTAAATGATATTTGAATGTATGTGTATATGATTAAAATTTGTATTGTATGAATGAAGAAATGCTTATTGTTTTTATGCAAACCCATGCTTTTGAATGGTTTTATGTTTTCCTCAGCTTAGCAACTGGAGAGCTATGAGACGTGGGCATGTAAGTGAATCTAAGAATAACCTACGATTTTTGTATTGGTTGGAAATTTCCTAAGAGAATTTCTTCCAAGTGTTGACCTCGTAATGAAAGAGTCGGGGTAGAGTAAGATGTAATACTTAATTCCTGCCAACCCCTTAGGGTAGAGTAAGTTGGAATACCAAAAACCTCGAATGACGGAGTTGTGAATTAATGTGAGCCATAAATCTGGAGAGTCCATTGAGAACCCCTCCCAACTGTCCGATCAACCAATGGAAGGATATGTGTACAACACTTCGATGAAGTCCTACTCCAGGAGAAAATGAGTGTTAAGTGGGTAGAACCCCTGAACGATGAAATTGTAAAGTGACAAGAGACATATATTTGAGGACCCTCGAGGTCTTTCTTGGTCATTGGATCTACATCGTGGTCAGTTTGGCATTGACCACTCCAAGAGAAAGGGGGTGTTAAGCAGGTGAAACCCTCGAACGCCAAAATCAAAAAGTAAGACAAACTGTCGATCCGAGGGTGCTTCAGGATCCCTCCTAACCATCAGATCTAGACCGTGGTGAGCCTGAAGCTGACCACTTCAAGAGAAAAAAGGAAGTTACATAGTGGATTCCTCGAACGCCGAAGTTACGAAGAAATGAAGGTTGTATATTTATGAATCTACGTGGACACATCTCGACCGTGGGATATAAGGGGCATTGGAAGGCTGTCAGTCTAAAGTGATGTGGCATGTCGACGTCACCCAGGGTGATGTGGATCCACGTTCGACGTGCCACATGTCGTCTCTTCCTTGTCGTGTGTCATACCCTGGCACATACTCGCTTGGCATAACGGGTGGAGTACTTAGGACCCACCTGTCCATACCTCTACATTTAATGTGCCATCATGTGTAAGGGTGGACCCTTCAGGAGTTCAAATCTTTGGAACTCTAGAGGTTTGGTGTGTAGTATATTAGATAAGCTAAAAGGGCTAAAGGCCGGAGCCACATGGAAAACTTTTTGTGTCCTTCGGAAGTTTGATATTTTGGGACTCTGCAGGATATGAATGTCGAAAGAAAAGGGGCATCCAATGTCGAATGTCGAATTCCTATAACCATGTACGTTGCATGAGGATGAAGTTCTGTCGTTGGATTTAATGGTGGATGGATTTCTACCATAGATTCAGGAGCACTGGGAACTCCAGGACTTCGAGGAACTTGGGATTGTATGAATGAGACGGGCCCATGTGGACGTTGTTAGAAATAATAGATGTGCTTGTTTAACCATAGACAATAGAAAAATATTGTCACCCAACCAGAGGCCGAAGCCACCCCCGAGCACCTTAACCTTGACAGAGAATGATTCTGGAAGCAAACCCTAGGCCTAATAGCCAATCAATGTAGCGTACCTCTCCCCAAATCTAGCACACAAGGCAAGGAGTCCAAACCATAACCAATAGAAAGTCCAAGCCTAAAACGGGAATATAAGTTGCAACAACTGCAGTTGTAGCTACTCTCCAGACTTGCGCACTTACTCAGTTTTTGCAGTGCGCACTCTTACATTTCTGTAGTTGTGAGATGTATGTGTCAAATGAGATATGGCACCCTATAATTATATTGTTCTCTTTAAGTTGTCTGGTCCGACTTCTACTTCTAGAGGCTAATAACTCAATAATAAATATTCTCTTCAACCAACTTGCCTCCTAGGGTTATTATCCATGCTTTAGGGTTTCTTCTTGCTTCTTAGAATATTCTATTCTTGTCAGGGTTACACGTGGAGGTTAGTACCTCCCAAAGATACCATAATATCAACACTCCCTCCTAGACAGGGAGGTATTGATGCAATGGTCTTGAGAACAAACATACCATTCAATTGGTAGCATCATCATAGCCATACAGGTTATATCATGATTAGATCATGAGCACTCTCATAATTATCAATATCATCTGATAGCATCAACTGTATCATCTCTCGAAGCCATACTCCATCTAAGTAATCAGGAATGATAATGAATAAGTCATTCACTCCACAGAGTAATGCAAGAACCATTCTTCTAATCTGGACATATGTCCTAGAAGAATAAATATTTCAATAGATGTTGGAAGCCACACCATGGGCTACAAGGACTATTCTTCTACACACGTCCTAGAAGAATAAATGTGACCATTTTCCGCCTGGAGAATGTCTGTCCACTAGAAAACTGACTATCCATCTAATTGATAATCATTTTCAACACTACTGATAGTATACACGACAATCAGAACAATGTCATTCAATAGAACACAATTGTGTCTATCCATAGTAGTACACAACCACTATCCAATGGTACACTACCACACCAAGTATCACACGGCTACTTAATAAGTGACACATAATCACAACCAATGGAACACATCCACCGCAGTAACATACATCTACTATCCAAAGACATACAGTCTCCATAGCAATCATATCATTTGATATCAACCTGCATAGAAAACAATATCATGATATAAACTGAGTCATCTGGGCCATTATTCCACTCACATCTGTGAGATATGGAAGAGCATCTACCCTCATAAATGATGCAGAAGCATCGTCAACAAGTATAATGTAGGAGCATCATCAAAAAGTACATGTGGCAGGAAAACTCAATGCTTGAGAACCAATCCAGAGTCTCAAACGCTAGCCAGTACTGCAAATCTTTTGAATCTGATAGAAAACAATAAAAGGAAAGATCATGCGTGTGGCGACAGAACGAGCACGCATGACCTAGGAGTTAAACCTAGTCTCAATGTAACCACAATTATGTAGTAGTTAGTTAGTTTTATTTTGTATAAAGAGAGGTTTTGTATGCCCTGAAGAAGGGTTATGATAGTTGTGAGCAGGTAGGAATTTCAGAGTAGTGATTGTTGTTTGAAATTTACTATAACCATTTTCTTTATTTTGAATGAAGATAACAGAGGAAAATTGATCCAATGTATGAAATTGTTGTTTCTTGTAATTTTCCTATTATTGTGTTTGTTCAAGAATACTTGAATCTTGTTACATGTGTGTATATCTTTGAAATTCCCACATAAATTTAAATCTCTTTTCCTCGTGAGCCGGTGCAAGGTGTGCACACAGTCCGCAAGGAGTGTGTTGATCGAGTCTATCTTGACTCGTAAGCTTAGGAGGAATAGTGTAAGGTTTTTTTGTAGGAACTGTAAGGAAACTTCCATAAGGTGTGCACAGTCGTCATAAGAACTCAAATCTTGTGTAAATATCAGTTGCAAAGAGTGCATAGATCTGGAATTCAATGAAGAGTCGAAGTGACTCTGTAAGAAGTTGAAGGAAAAGAATAGAGAAACTCCAAGAAGATGGGAAAAAATTATTTTCAAGAAATCTATGGATTTGAGTTTGATGAATTTCCCTGAAAAGAAAGAAGTGCTTGGGGGATTGAAATATTTGAGGAGATCAATATCAAGAGGGATAACACTTTACAATAAGTGTGAATGAGATCCAAGTAACGAACTCATAGGAAGGATAAAGTTCGAAGCCTTTAAATATTTCAAAAATCTTCTAAGTTAGAAGAGAGCGTAAGCTCAGGGGAAAAGATATGGACCACTGGATCTAAGTGCAAAGTAAATATCTCAGTCGTTCGATATGAATGCTAGAGGAAAGATCTCAATCATTTGATCAGAGCACAAAGAAATGATCTCAGCCACCCGATTGATGCACAAAAGGATCATAACTGTCCGATCAAGGTAAAGTGCACTAACATTAAAGATTTGAAATTTCACAGGAGGAGTAGGGTCATGAAATTATGAAATCATAGGAACCGTCCATCAATACAGGACACGTGGTGAGAGATCAACATTTTTCTGACTCATGGGGTGAAAAGGTTAAAGGCAGAGTCGTGAGAATTCGCGAAGTGCGAACTCGCGAAAGGATCACAACCATTGATTGTTCTGAAATCATCGGGACCATCCATCGTCAAGGAGGACATGTGGCGAGATTCCAACATTTTGCTGACTCGTGACTCAGAGAATTCAAAGACAGAGTTACAATAATTCTTGAATCGCAAAATCGTGATTTGATCATAGTTGTTGATCGAAGGAGAGACATGAACCGTAGATCAGGTTTTGTCGGAGGTTCGTGATTCGGGAAATCAGAGATAAGAGTTATGGGAACTCGCGAAACCCAAAATCGTGAAGATTTGACTGAGCCATTAGATCGAGAAGAGATCTATACTGTTGATTGTCCAAGGAGATGATTCACAAGATGCGAAGTCGCAAAACGCTCGAAGGATTTTCCCATATTCATAGAGAAGGGTCACATTGGTGAAGGACAATAGAGGGGCTAGCATGCACTAGGATCCTTTCATGATTTCGAAAGTTAGGAGAGTCGGGGTGACTCACAAGCAAATGCTCGATACGCAAAGTTTTGATGCGCCTTTCGATTAGGTGACTGGTCAAAGCCTTGGTCACATAAAGAGAGGGGCTTAACCAGGAGAGCTAGCGCCTAAATATGCTGAAGCTTTAAAAGAGTTAAGGAAAATCCCTCGGGTTCCATAGAACCTGTTCCTTAAGAAGAGGGGGGCCTATTCAATTGATTGGAGGTTCTTGAGGGGCCTAAGAGTCAGTCAGACTCAGTTTCTTGATCGATCCTAGATCGGGAGGTCGTGCAGCCCTTACCAAACAAGGGGGGTCTGCATCAATAAAGTAAAACATCAGCCATGGGCTATCTGGACTATTCTTCTCAATCATAGAAGAATAATTGTCCCTGATTTATGATCCTGGACCATTCACCTAAATGGGCCATTCCTTCAATAGTAGTCATAGTGCAAGCTAGAGAGAACGAGTCTGCCCTAGGAAATGCCTATCCCTGATTGTTGAACCTAGACCATTCACCTAATTGGGCTATTCCTCTGGCACTAAACATAGTGAAACCTGGATATAATGAGTCTTCCCTAGGGAATGTCTGTCTGGACCATTTCCTAATGGAAATGATTGTCCTGCACCAACCTCCAAAAGGGACCATTCCTAAAAAATGCTCACAACTATGAACTTCGAAAGAATGACTGCCCAATGAGGCAGACCATTCTACTTGACCACTACTTAGAGTGACTACCAAGAAGAATGATTGTCCTAGACCATTCCCCCACACTCACCACAAGGGGAATTGTTGTCTATGGTACATCAACAATCTATCGAACCATTTTCATTAAGAAAATGGTTTTCCGATTTGGACCATTTTTCGAACTAGAAAATTCCTATCTCTCAGAAATCTCAAACCACTTTCCGAACTGGAAATGAATTGCTCATCTTGGACCATTTTTCGAACTGAAAAATGACTATCCATAAATCAATAACAAATCAGTGCTCCCTCCCAACCTGGGAGTAATCTCTTCCTTTTTCAATAAGGAAGTCGTCTCCATGAGCCCCAACTTGCAATCTTTGCATCTTGGACAGAGGTTTTACTGGAATATATGCTACCTTTTCATCTATGGAGATATATTGGAGAACCACTACTCTTTTCTGGACTTCATCACAAAGAATATAATACATGATCTCAATCTACTTTGGTCTATCATGGAACATTGGTTTTCTCTGAAGGCTTCATCTAACTCTTATCATTACAATATATATCATGGTTGAATTCAACACTTTTGTTTCATACTAGCTCGTGACATCGTGACAAGGCTCAAACTAAAACATATCCAAGTAGCACTTCTTCTGTCATCATGAGAGTTTTCCATGGATTAAAAATCCATCATCCTAGACTTCTGAGTAGCTATTCTGATATCTCTGTCATAGAAATTTTTCACCATGCTTTTGTTGTATATGAGATACTCTGCATCAAGTTGTTTGAATCCATACAAGGTCTTCTTATATCTGCATACATGGGTCTCTTTCTAGTATACCTCGAAAACTTGAGATTGCTTTACATAAGCTTCTTCCTCAATTTCTCTTATTGGGATGAATA
>JASDQU010883030.1:19556-31868 GCA_032191745.1 Picea mariana
TGACACTACATATGATTATGATGACTTATTCACCTCATCTATATCTCTTTCCCTTCTTACAAGACCATTTTCTCCCTTTCCTCCTCAAAAATACTTTAAAAATCCAATCTTGCTTGACGTACATGACTATCCTTATAGCATCCCATGATTATTCTTTTATGGAAAACAATGTCCTATGGATATGGGTCAGGGCCACAATAGAGAGATACCTTAAAATACCACTCTCACACTCAAATCAAGTAATCAATTAAGAATAACTAATTTTCCATAACTAACTTCGAAAGGAGAGAGAAGAGAACAAACCTGGATTTTGACGTTTGATGTTGATCCTGCATGAAGACTTTCACTCCAACACTCTTCTACAATGATCCTTTGAAATATCCTGTACACAAAGAGACGAGCAACTACAAATAGGTAGTTATTTGATAACTGACTAAAACATGATCATTACAATTTCCATAATAGATTCAAATTATAAGATGTAAAATGCATTAGAAACATGAATTGACATACACAATTGGATGAGAATGAGAGATATTTTATTATGAACAATATAAAAGTTGGTTACAACCTGTAACCACTATGGAATGGTCCCAAAAATATACTCCAAGTTCCTACACTGAAGATGAGAGATGATAAACAATATGTCCAATACTTTGTTCTCAAATAGGTCCAAGGAAGGTAAAGGCTTTCTTCCTAACAAGATAGTGAGAACACAACTTCTGAAAACAAGGCTTTCCAGGTGGAAGGGACAATCACAGATGCGAGGGGAAAAGGGGAATTGCACGACTATAATTATAATTCCAGCATAAGGATTAATTTATCTATTATTTTTGTCCTCCATCCCAAGGCTCCAATTTATACTCCCTTTTGACAGTTGGATTAGTTATGCACAAGCTACAGGAGGTCAAGAATCTAAGGAACCTATGAAATATGCTCTAAAAGTTAGGATTTATTATTTTTTTGAGCCAAATTAACATGTACACAGGTTGCTAACTAAAAACAAGTGTATGTAGGTGGAATTCTTTAAGGATAGTCACATACATAAAGAAAGATGGGGTTTTTAAAACTATTTTTGAGGAGCAAAGGGGGGAAATGGTCATGGAAGTATATAAAGGGATATAGCTCAGATGAGTCATCATTAACATTTGTGGTGTAAAATGATTCTATAACACTATTCAATGCCAAGTAGAGATAGATAGGGGTCTAAGTCATCCGTAGTTTCAATTACTTCAATGTCTGCTTTATTTTTCACCCAATCAATATTCACTTCCACTTGCTCCAGTATGCCAATGGGATAGCTCTTGTATTGGTTGGCAAGATTGAGTTGAATGGAGTACCACACCATCTTTGTATTTCCCATAAAATCCCATGACATCTTCAATAGGATGTTCACATCGGATCCAACGTCCAACATGGTGTTGTTCATCTCATAATTTCCTAGCTCTGCTATCATCTTCAATTCTCTCCTTATGAGATTTCTCCTATTAACATGGCACACATCCTATTCTAGTAGTGGGGAAAAACTAGTGTCATTTTTCTCCCCTTCTTCAATACATCTTGTTAATATTTGGGTTAATTTCTTGGTAAAAATAGGATTACCCAATACTTTAACACAACAACATAAGAATTCACTTACATGTTTTTATGAATTAGCCTCATGAGAAGTGTGGCAATTTGATTTCTATTGCACTATGCATCATAAATATTCATGCACATGGTCTTCCATCACCTTCTTCATAGTGCAATGCAACTCATCCCACACATGTTCATCTTCCATTTCTTTTTTTGTTGTGCTTCATAATTCCTTGTGCCTATTGTCTTCCTCCAATGCCCTTTGTGCATCATGAAGGAATTGATTCTATTGTGCATCGTTGAAATTATGAGGTTCTTGCAGTACTTTTCTTATGTTCCTTTCCATGTTCCATCCCAAACCTTCACTTTAGTCAATGTCAACTTCAATATAGATTCCTACTTAGGTCACCATCCATACATCTATTTGTTCCTTCAATTTTTTATCTTTGCACAACTCTATTGTCACCATGTTACAATGCCCCTTTTATCTTCCCATTTTGGATACCAACTCTAGGAGTATTTTGTGACGTGATATGTACTATGTTAATCACACAAATCACATGGGAATTGGTACAGAACTATGACAAGTCTCCTACTTCACCACAATTAAAATAGGTAGGGGGTGCACCTCCCCCATATGATCTACCTCTTCCTTGTTTGTATCCTCATATAAAACCTCCTTGGAAGCCTCCATGGTTGAAGCCCTTTTTCTCTCCACCCTTGGTCTCTTCCTAGAATCCCTTTGCAATGTTTCCCTTCATCAACTACAATGATATATAATTGTTGACATCATGTCTCATCAACTTAGAGAACTCACAAAAGGGCATATGAGTGGTCGTCTGGTACTTCTTCAATGTTGGGAAACTAGGAGTCACATGGTCCCATTTTCAAAATATATCAAACCATTATTCTTATGGTCTAGTGGGAAATGGATATAGCGTTCTCGTCATTGTATAGCTTCCCAGCATAGGGAACTCATTTTGGTGATGACCATCTATGCGGCACTTGGTACACCAAACATGTTCATGCACGACATTTATATTTTCCATATCTTGTATTTGCATGGTAATATTTGTGATCTCAGACTGTACTTGTGTCAAAACTATCGACGTCACACCTCCTCCCATTGTAGAGTCTAAGTGAATTATTATTTCCACTTCTTCTAGCTGATTTTTGACCTTCTATTGTGTCAATGGAACTCAAATACGTGGTAAGAGCCCCACAATAAACCATTCTCTATGTTGGACATATTGGATATGAATGTCATTATATCCAACATGATTTTAAAATACTAATCATACTCCCACACATTATCTCCATCTTTCTACTTGAAACCCATGAACTCAATGATGCACTACAGCACTAACTTCAATTTTTGAAACTCTCTAAGTAGAACAATATTTATCTTTGTGAGAGACCTTGTCTGTCCCACATGCATTGTAGTATTATCCATCATGTACCGCATGAGAAATCTATCTCTGAAGGTGGTCTCTAGTTGCATGATCTTGGATGCTTTGACTATGACTTGCTTCATAGACTAGTTTGCTTCATAGGTAAACTAGTGTTTCTCTACATCTTATCTTTCCATCTCATGGAACACGAGAAGTCTAAGGGTCAAATATTGATTTTCCATATTTGAATTAAAACTTTGTAAGATAACTTCCTAAGTATTCCTTGAGACTTTTGAGGTTTTTCTGAGTTTAGGATGATTTATCACTGTGGTATTTCTTCAAATAGTTTTTGTACTAATAGTTGTAGATGCAATATTGGATTTATTTTCAATTAAATAAAACTTCCACTCATCTATAGAACATTTTCCATAGTCACCAATACTAAAACATATATATATATATATTATTGCATAGGAAATTCACTAGAAGTTGTGTCAATCATTCTTCTTAAATTCAAGATAGTAATATTCCAACAGTTACACCATTGATATAATGAAATATCCAAACAAATACGCTCAAAATAAAATACCAGTAGCTAAATACAAGTCTGTGACAAGGAGTGACAACCTGTAGTGAATATTTGAGAGGGTAAGAGTGTCATTTAATCAACAACATCATTTTGGTTGTATTCTTATGCTAAGAATTGTGCCCAACTTGATATATGGCCATTTTGGGTCCAAGATGTTCAGTATAGGAGTGAATTTTATGCCCCAACTGCTAATGAGTTATTCCACTGATATATCCTAGCCTTCCCATAGTCAAAATCAACATTAAGAATGAATATTTTTCCCAATAAAGAGAATTTAATCCCCTTTAATCAAGTTGAAGTACACCCCCACTGTATAAATTCACCCAGCAATGAATAAATTCATCCCACAATGGAAAATGCGGCCCCACAGTAGAGAATGATACCTAAAAATAGAGAAACTCAACTCTCTTGATCTAGTTGACCTCCTCGCCAAAGATAACTTAGCCACTATCTTTGAAAATTAGACACAAATGAAGAGAAATGTTGCCACTAAAATATCTAAGTTGTCAATGAAGCTCAAGGAAGAAATGTGAATGATATCTTCTCCAAACTAGCTAGGGTGTATCGTTGCAGTACCGAAACTAGTAGCAGATTGAAGGGTTTCCAGGAAACCCTAGTCTTTTTCTAAAGAGATCTCCAAAATCCTTAGCTCAAATGAGTTTATGAAAAAATGAGGAGAGAGTCCTCATTTTCCTTTTTTATTAACTCACTTGAGTCATTTCCCTCTCCCTTTTATTTTTATTTTTATTTAATTCACTTTTATGAGTTCTCCAATTTATAATTTTAAAGTGACTTTTTCATTATCCTAGGACCCATGTCCCTCTTTTTCCCAATTTAACATTATAAAGTCTTTCCTAGACAAGTTATGTCCCCTTGGCCATTGTACGCCTTAGCCCACAAGAGCTTACTAAGATAGTGTAATTTCTCCCTTATGACTCCTAAGAGGATGAGGACATTACAGTCCTCCCCTTCCAAGATTGGTTGTCCACAAGAAATTTCAATCCAGGATATTGGAACACCTGTTCTCCTTCCCAAGTAGCATCCTCAATAGGAAAATCATTCCATTTAATGAGGTACTCTTTGATGGTCATGTTCCTCAACTTCTGCTCCCTAACCTCCAAAATTTCCTTTGGAACTAGAATTAGTTTCTCTTCTTCATCCAAGGGCAGTAAGTTGGTGGAAGTGACAATATTTTGTCCCAATACCTTTTTGAGACATGAGACATGGAAAAAATTGTGTATTTTTCATCCTTTTGTAAGTTCTAGCTCATATGCCACCTCTCGTATACATCTTGTAATCCTGTAGGGTCCATAAAACCTAGGCTTCAATTTTTCTTTCCCCTTCCTTTGGAGTGATGATTTCCTATAAGGTTGAAGGTGTAGGTATACCAAGTCCTTGAATTCAAATATACGCTTCACTCGGTGCCTGTCTGCATAGATATTCTATTGATTTTGAGTTGTTTGTAAATTATCCTCCAAGGTCCTTATAATATTATGGCTCTCTTGAATCCAATCCTTGGACATAGGTTCCCAACTGACTCCAAATATCCGATCCACAAATATGGGTGCATCATATCCATACAAGGCTCAAAAGGATGTCATCCTGATCAACATATGATAGGTGGTGTTGTAGAAATGCTCCCCTAAATGTAGCCATTTTATCCATGCTCTCTGCTGGTCCGACACATAATTCCTTAAATATCCTTCCAACCACTTATTTACTATCTCAGTTTGACCATCCATTTGCAGGTGATAACTCATGATTGGGGTCAAATCTATTCCTACCAGCCTGAATATCTCCTACCAAAATCCTCCCATGAACTTGCTATCTTGATCACTGACAATAGTCTTTGGCAACCCATGTAATCAGAATACCTCTCTAAAGAATAACTCTTCTACCTACGTTGCTGAATACTTGGAGGGTATGGCGAAGAAGTGTCCAAAATTTGTGAGCCTATTAACCACCACATAAATGCAATCCTTTCCTTGTACCTGGGGCAATCTAGTGATGAAATCCATAGAGACGCTTTCCCATTTTTGTTCGGGAATGGGAAGTGGATGAAGTAGTCTGGCATGGTGAGTGTGCCTTGGCTTATTCTTTTGGAAGATGTTGCATTCCCTTATGAATCTCAACACATATGTATTTAGTCCCTTCCATGTAAATATTTCTCTACTATTCCTATAGGTTTTCAAGTACCCAGTGTGTCCTACCAATGGGGAACTGTGTGTGGCTTGCAAATGTTTTTCCTTCAACTCAGAATCTCGTATGAGATAGATCTAGTATTTATCATAGATGATGTCATAAATAAATCTATACTGGTCATCATGTTTTTGACTATCAAGGATCTTGCAAGAAAATTGGTTCTCGGAGTACTCTACCAACAATAGGGCCTTCCAGTCCACTAAGATCTCTATGAGTGAGAGAATGGGTGGTATTCTAGAAAGGGCATCCAAAAACACATTGTTCTTTCCCTTCACATGCTCAATCTAAAAATCATAATCTTGGATATTACTGATCCACTTGTGCTCCTAGTCACTCAACTTCTTTTGTTTCATGAAGAATATGAGGCTATTGTGATGTGTCTTCACCTTAAACCTGTTTCCCGCAAGATATTGTCTCAACTTGGCCAATGCATGCATGATGGCCAACATATCCTTTTCATATATTGAGTAATCCCACTCATATTCCCTAATTTTGCGGCTCTCAAACGCAATGGGATGGTTATTTTGCATCAATATTGCTCCTATCCCAATCCCTAAGGCATCACACTCAAGCAAAAATCTCTTAGTGAAATCTGGTAATGATAATACAGTACATGAACTCATCACCTATTTCATCCTCTCAAATGTCACTTGTGCTTTATTAGTCGATTTGAAGGCTCCTTTTTTAGTGAGATCGATAAGGGGTGTTCTTAATTGTGAGGACCCCTTAAAAAATTTCCTGTAATAAGTGAAAAGGCCAAGGAAGCTCTCAAGTTCTATCACATTTTTGGGAGTAGGACACTCGATAATTTCTTGGATCTTTTCTTGATGTGCCTGAACCCCATTTTCCCTAATCACATGCCCCAAATGTAGCATCTCAGTCATGCCAAACTCAAACTTAGAATCATATTCAAATAATTGGTGTTCCTCCAATATTGTCAATACCTTGTCCAATTTCCTAAGATGATCTTCCCAAGATATTCTATATATGAGAATGTCATCAAAGAAGACTAACAAAAATTTTCGCAACTACTTATTAAACATGTGGTTCATGAAAGACTAGAATGTAGCCAGTGCATTGGTTAACCCAAACGGCATAACCAAATACTCATAATTCCCATAATGGAATAAAAAAAAGGTCTTCAGGATGTCTTGTTCTCGAACCTTAATCTGGTGATACCCTGTACAGAGATCGATTTTGGAAAAATATTTTACTCCCCTCAACTTATCCATTAACTCATCGATCCTAGGAACTGAGTACCTGTCTTTATAGTTTTCCCGTTGAGTGCTGAGTGTTACATAGAAATCCCCTTGCAGATAGGTGGATTCCCTCTTAGGCTCTAGACTCCTAAGACCAAGATAGAAAGGGTGCTAACATTGGTCACTGACATCCTTTTAGATCTAGCTAAACTAATGTATAGAGAAGAGAAAGAAAGGTGTACCTTTTTAATGGTGTTTTTCCTCGCACGGTACTAGTTGAGCTTTGATACCCAAGCTCCTTGACAAGTCCTGCAAATCAAATGAAGACAGAACAAGCTTCCTATTCCACTAATATTACCTTAAAAACAGATCTATCTACTAGAGACAAGTTCATGTAGAATAGACACAACCTTGAAAGAAACATGCCAAGAACATATGTATATTAATGAGAACAATAAATAATACTTACATCCCTTTGATGAAGGTGCAACATCTTCTCCCAACACTCCTTGTCCAACCCTTTGATCAAGTAATCCACACACAAGTTGATTATGCCTCAATGATATCTCCCTTATGAGATCATAACTTTGATTCTTTCAATGTCTCCCCCATTCACCATGAGGAGGCCTCCTTATATAGGCTTGGAGAGGCCTAACCACTTAATATATTCTTGGGATAGGTTGAGGATCCTTCTCCTTCAGTTGTGGATCTTCCCTAAGATCGAGCCTTGACCTCATATTCAAATCTAACAAAATCTAGATATGAAGGGGATTCTTTCCTGATTTCCCTCAACTGTCCAAAATTTTCCCAAAAATCAAGCACTCCCTCAAAAGGGGACACAGAGTGTTGCAACGCTCCCCTAAAAGAGGGTACAAAGTGTTGGATCTCCCTGACAATGTATAGGGGAGCGTTGCCTTCCAAAAATGATTTTTGAAAGGTTTTTTCCATGGCAAAAGACTTGTACTCTTTGTCAAATGATTTCTCCTCTTCAAAACCAATCTTTTGAGGTTTCTTTTAAGTGTTCTTGATAATGTCGTCTGATACACAACATAGGAAAGATGACAATATGATAACACTGGTAATGATAACACTAGGCCATCATTGTAATGAGTAATTTTGATGTGTAACAGATTGCCCCCCAAAGTGCGAAGTTAGAAGATGGGAGATGATGACTAAAGTACTTTGTAGAATTATTTTAGTAAGGGTATGGACTCATAGAACCTGGAAGAAGCTGCACACAACCATCAAACAAATATTATGACATCTTTCAAACCCAAGGCAGACATACCTATGCTTGAGTGATAAAAGACTTTCAAGTTATGGCCACCATAAAATACACTGCAGATCCATAATCATATTGACAAAAAGGTATAGCCATTGAGGATACAATGTGGATCTATACTCCTATGACCTAAATTGATCGTAACCACAAAGAATACACAATGGATCTACGAGACAACAAGATATAGCCACGACCAATACAAAGTGGATCTATGTGACAGTATATGTGTCAATGTTCAATAGAAACTCCATCACAACCTAGAAAAAATACATATATAAGTGATGAATCGACCCAGGGTCTTTTTACCGATCCCTATGTAGTACGAATCCAACCATGTGAATAGATGTCCTTATGTCGAACATGGCAGAAACCAATTGATTACTGGTCAATAAGGTGAATCGTTAACAAGTGCGAGGGAAATCACAATTGATGTCAGTGATTCCCAAGGTACTCTAGTACATTCCAATGAATGTGTATGGATGAGATGAATTAGAACATCCATGGAATCATCTGATCAGAGGTCAATGATGTAAACCCATTGTCGGATGTGAGGAGGACTGCCATTGAGGCATGTAGGTCCCAAGGTACTAATTGGTTTCTAACTCTGGTTCCTGGATAATGTGCTAAATTCAACATGAACAGACTTTTCGAAGGAGGGCCTTGATGTTTCCCCCATAAACAACATGAAAAAAAACATAGAGATGTAAATTGGTGGATCAAAAAAAACATAGACTGATTGAAATAGAAAATTTGTGATGGTTGACTCTTGAGGTAGATACTTCCCTTGAACACTAAGGCATGAAAACAGAAACATGACTTGGACCAAAACATGATAATGCAGTGGATACTGTGACTTTCGTCGGGTGACCCAAAGGACTAAGGAAATTCAAAGGATTGGTTCACTGAAAAGGTTGAACAAATTAAAATGTGTGCAAAGACAAAGTGTCTTGTTCAAGGGAGACTGTAAGGGTGACTACTGATGTTCTCAAAAACTACTTGGCTTGCTTCTTTCAATTTTTCCCCCATCCAAATAGAAGAGTACCTCTTTTTAATTTAACGAGATCAAGGAGGGTAACACATGCTCGATATAACTTGCTTTTGACAAGTCCCTCTACTGGAAGAAGCAAGGGTTCGGTCCCATATGGGCCCTTCAATGTATGATTGTTTAACGAGTCCAGAGAAGGTAAAATCGGTGATTTTTCATGTTTAGAGAGTCTAAAAAGAACTTAAAGACGACTCCAGTGTTGTCCTTTTTTCGTAATGTTAGTCTCACGATACAAAAAAAGAGATAAATTATCACTCGAAAGATTCCCTTTCAAACCTTTTAATGAGTGGGAAAGGAAGCAAGACCAACTAGCAATCTTTTCATGTTTAGAGAGTCTGAAAAATCTTAAAGGCGACTCCAAGGGGTTCCTTTTTGATGTATCCACGCAAGCCTAAAAAAGAGATAAAAGGTTGCTCGGTGTGTTCTTGGGTTTTTTGAGAATGAGAATGAAATATGACTATGATCGTGAATGTGACAAGATGAAAAACAAACAAAAATACTCTGAAACCTACCAATAATGTCAAAACTACATTCCAGGGTATTAATAAGGCCTCCAAAATATTTTTCAAAACCCAAAAATAACTATATCTTAGGAAAAAATAAAATTTTTAATAATAAAATGTGGTAAAAACTATCATTTACCATTTCAATTGTGCAAAGATTTGTTGTAGTGGAGAAATTAAGCTTTGGAGGGTGAATCTTGCATTGTTCGGTGTCGGAGCTATGGTCATCTATTTTTGTCATTGTCTGGACCAGGTTGGTGCTCTTCTTCCTCTCTTTAATTTGTATGGTTTAAATTTTATTTTAAGGCAATGACTGGGCTTTAAAAAAGATGCTCTGGGTTGTCCCAAGCACCCAAATAGTGCTTGACGCTCCTCTATAATTCGTGGGGGAGTGTTTCCTGATTTTTTAGCCCCCCTGTAAGCTAGTAAGATGGTGCCAACTCTCTGATGTGGGAGTGATAGGGGCGCTTCCTGGAAATCACAAGGGGAGCATTATCCTTTTTCACAACCCTCTGGTGGCCATTTTAGAGGATATTTAGCACCTTGGTGTGCATGTAAAGGGGGCGTTGGCCTCATAAAAGAGCACACATATTTTTAAAATTTTTTCATTGCCCAATAATTACCGAAAAAATGCAAATAAGCACTTTTAACTGTTGATGATTACAGCTAACTTTGACAAAGGTCGTGATCAAGTGGAAAGAAAGAGAGCTTGATTTCGATGATGCGGTCACCTTGAAAATTCCCCGATCAAGGGCCGCATTGAAGAATTGTGGTCTCCTCAAGTACTTTAAAATGCAAAAAATTGAGAAAGAGGTTTTTCTTCTTGAGCATATGATCAGGCTATGGAACGTTGCAGAGAAAGGGTTTCAAATTGGAATGCAACTTCTTACCATTGATTTGGAAGATGTGTACTTCCTGACCGACCTCTTGAAAAGAAGGGCCCTCATTGTTTTATTTGGATAGAGGGTACTTCTCATGCCTGTGGAGGAGTACTTGGCAAACCACTATGTCCTGGGATTGAGATTGGTGGGAGGTAGAATTTCCATCAAAGACATCAGGGATATACCTATTAGATCTATCTTATTTTCCATTATGAGTATAGCGGGATGCATAATATCGCACTTAGTTTCAAGATCATAGGTGGCCTATGGTTTATAGTGTCTAGAGCCAACACTGTTTAACTGGAGTGTAGGGTTCCTACAAAATGTGAAGGAACAAATTACGAGATGCAGAGCAGGGAAGCAAAAGAATTTTGGATACAGTTTCATTCTTGGTTTCATTCTTCCTAGAATGCATTCCTCAGATGCAACCTCATATTTCATTAGCAGTACGACCAGTGGGAGAACCACACATGGAGCGATGGACTAGTATGTCTTCAAGGCTAGGATCAGAGTCCGAGTTCAAGTTCACTGGTGATTTCTTCACTTGGTTGAGACACCAATTTCTCATGATAGAAGATTTCCCATATGTTAGAGTGGATTTCCGAGGAAGTATGGACTTCGTTCTACCGACATGAGAGGATTGGGATGCGTCAGGTAAGAAACCAAAAATAATATTGTCAAGTGTTTTTTATTTTTAAAATTTATATTATTTTTTTGGGTACGTAGAAGAGTTTCTAATGGATGTATCATTTCATCATGCAGACAAGGGAGAAGTACGTCCGACAAAGATACTGGCATCGGGATGTCACGGGGACACTCAGATTGTAGTAGATCCAGGGGTAGTAGCAAGAGGTTTCCAGGAGGTTGAAATAAACCTCCAAGGTCTCACGATGGGCATCCCTCCTCTTAGGAGGTGGGAGGTGCCGCTACATCTATAGAGACACACTGCGGGATTGCCTGAGAGTGTAAACTCTTTACTGAGGCAAGTTTCCCATGTAGTGATGTCACTAGTACATTTGTGTCAAATTTCGATGGTGTGTTCGATGCAATTGCCACTTTATATTGTCAGGAGAATGAAAAACAATGGACCCACTCAAACGTCGTTTCACATGACATCTCTTTTCCTATGACACAGATTTCGTCTCTATTGCGATGTCTTGGAGGTGGCAAGACCAACCTCTTAAACGTGGCAAGACCGACATCTTGAACGTGGCAAGAGAGACGTCCTGAACGTGGTAAGAGAGACATCTGGAACATGGCAAGAGAGACGNAAGACTGACATCTTGAATGTGGCAAGAGAGACATTTGGAACGTGGCAAGAGAGACATCTTGAACGTGGCAAGACCGACGTCTGAAACGTGGAAAGAGATACATATTGAACATGGCAAGACTGACATCTTGAACGTGGAAAGAGAGACATCTTGAACATGGCAAGACCGATGTCTTGAACGTGGCAATAGAGATGTTTAGAACATGGCAAGAGCAATGTTAAGAGGTATCATCTTTGACGTGGTTTCTATGGGAGTGACACTCCAATATGTCGCAATAGGGACTGTGTTGTAGGTATTTAAAAAAAAAATACAATGTCAATACTAAGAGGGACAGGTACATTGACCTTTTCTAAGATACTAGCCATATCAATATT
>JASDQU010883030.1:84497-103911 GCA_032191745.1 Picea mariana
CGCGGTGTCCTACATCCGAGGCTTGGCCACAGTCTCGCTATCATTCTGCTTCCTTCCGAGCTCTTCTGCACATTGCATCCCAACATTCTTGCGTTGGGTGGTTGCTCCGGGTTCCTGCCTCAAATTCGTGCTCCTCGTATCCTCTTCGTCATCAACTGTATCAGCATTTGGTCCAGGCTTGGAGGTCGCTCCTCCCGTGTCTGAGAGGACAGCCTCATGCATAGAGGAGAGGAGCTGGAGGAAGAGCGCTACCTTCTCATTGTTGAGCTGTAGTCGAAACTGCAAATCCTCCACCCACTGGCGAAGTTCGAAGACTAAGCCATAGAGGATGGACAGCTTGTCCTTTAACTGCTCGTCGTGGACTGTATCCGCAGCGGGGTGCTCCTTATGACCTTGCTTGCATGCGGATGAAGGGTTCTGGTCTTCTAAGGTTCCTGGAAGAGCCGAGAAAGGTGGGTGGGGTGGTGTTGCCATCGAAAGTAATTGAAAGATGCGCGAGGCCGAGCTAAGCGGCCGAGGGACGAGTGCAAGGCTGTGGACATGCTCCACCATCTCTGTCGGAAATCGATGTGAGGGGCCAGTGGGAGGTTGCGCAGAGGGAGGAACCGAAGGCCGACGAGGTCTCCAGGGAGATCCCCATCGTGGCCTCCCTCTCAGTCGTGGCTTGTGGTTAGGCATGGGATGTTCGTTGCAGCGGCCAAAGGTCCAGAGGTGAGGGGGAGTCTCCGGGGGGCCGCCAACACTATCCTGAGTCGACCATGGGCACGGATGGGAGAGCTCCCCAAGCCACCAGCATAAACAGTGAAATGAAATCAGAAACAGCGCCATAGAAAATGCGTTGGATGGGAGATGCATTAATGCCCGCTCCATCGACAAGAGGTGTATTAAAGTCGCAGGAGGGTGTCGGGTGGTGGCATTAGACCATCACATGGCTCCGTGCCCTGCTGTCGTGCTCCGTCCTCCTCCAATCGCTAAGTGTTCTCCATTAACACCCCATCCGGGGGTATAAAACTAACATGTTATTAAAGCTATAGAAAACTTAATGTATAATTAACAACCACTAAAACTATAGAAAACTTAACACCCAAAAAATGAATAAATAAGCTACAGAGAATTGAGATACTACATAAAGATTAATACTCTTATGCTACAAGAAAACAAGTGAAAGAACGAGTGATTTAATGTGCTTCAGAGAACAAGTAAAGGAATTATTATAGTGATTTTAAGAAAATGAATATAAATTACATACTACAAAAAATTTAATAAGTTGCTACAAAATTTGTTATGTATGTAATACCTATGAAAATGAGAATGATTTCAACTCATGCAATTGATCTACACAGAGTAATAATTAAGGAAATGTGAAACATAGTACAAATGGAAAAACTTGTGCTAAATGAGTGGGCCCTTTCTCGCTTAGAACAAGTTATAAGAAGTCTCTAACAATACTAACACAAAATGTAATAAACTCATGAACATAATAGATGAAAAAGATTTATATTTAGCAATATTTGAAGCTTACAACAATTATGAAGTTTTCTCCATATTTGTATCAAAATGAGGAGAAAAGCCCCTATATTTATACATGGATACAAAATAGAAACTATTAAATTCTCATAATTACTATGTTGATATATGGCACTAAATTATATTTCATAATAGCCAGATAGATCTGCGAATCTAAGGATAGAGACAAATGTATAAACGATCCAATAAAATTGTGGCAGTTGTAATTTTAGCCTTCGATCGATTTCTTGAAATGGAGTGCTTGATTTGTAGTAGACTTGAAGTTGATTCTTCCATGATCTCACCCCTAGAATGTGTAGGATCTTCATTGTGTTGATGTGGACAGTGCTTGTGCAACATCATGCCTCTATATAGGTCTAATATTTTTGCTATAAGAATCTCTTCACTGAACTTTGTAGAGGTCAGATTGTTAGTCAAAAACATGATAAAAATTTATGTAACCTTATGACAACTCTTCTAAGTATATCTATAATCGAAAATTCTTACAAAATGCTCAAGAAGTTACCTTAAATTACTTCTATCCAATTCTCATGCAATGGTATGAAAGTGGCGAATGTTTGCAGCAAAGAGTGGTTGAATATAGGCAAAAAGGATGGATATGAATATAGATACAAGTAAAAAAGGATGCTCAATCACAACTTCATCACATTCTAAGATACCTAGTGTCATGAAAAGAGAAATCGACTTCATATTATATGTTGAGGGCATTCCCTATTTCCTCAAACACTTATTCTAAACACAAGACCAAAGGCATTCTCGTAAGTCTGACCCATATCGAGAAAATATCCACTCAAGCAAACCGAGCATTGAAGTCAATATGCCATTTTTTAAGAAAAAGAGTTTGTGAACCCCACTTCTAGTGTTTGTGTACAATTTTGACAACCTCTCCCATGGTCCTTGAGACCCATACCATCTAACATTTTTCTAGAGTCATTGTGCATGAAATGAAGCCAACAATGGGCTCAAATTTGGATTTGGTCCAATCCTTTAAACATTCACTCCTCATCCTTATACTTGGAAACCAACCTACAAGCACCAAATCCTCTATTTCCATTACATCATTAAGCTTAGTCTTCTCTCCCAAATTTAGGTGGATAGGGTCCTGTAATGTTTTAATACACTAGCACCTTTTGTGTTTCCTCGCACCCTCTGAGGTTTGTGAGTCTGAACCCCTTGTATCAAGGATTGAGGATTTGCTTAGATGTTTTAGTTCCAAGAAATTTCCAATAAACCCTACCTCTATTTAGACTTCTTTTCTTCTAATTGTGTTATTGTGGGCGAAGTCAAGTTCTTTGCAAGAATTGATTGAAGGAATAGAGGTATCATGTGGTTAAGTTAAAACCCTATCCTATGTTATCCTATGGTTTAATATCAGAGGATATGTGTGATATATTCCAACTTGTCTTGTAGGTAGTGTACCTACCATCTATTGAAGAGGATAGGGAAGGCCATCAACTAGTTACATCAATACTTCACTTGTCCGAGTCTCGACCTTAGTACCATGGTCAGGCAACTTTTAAGCCAATTCACTTTTGATATCCATTGTTTCCTCCTCTAGAGGGTATGACCCTAGGTGATATATCCTTCTGGAATCCAATGTGTTTCCATGTGGGATGAAACACAGTCTAACCCATATCTATTGACCCTCCAATGAGTCATTTGTATAATCTAGACATGCATCTTCGATGCTCAACATAAATTCCATGTCTACAGCCTTATAACCCCCTCCTTACCATTGCTCTTCACCCTATGTAAACCCTAGTTTTCATGCCCTCGTCGTGTGATATTTGTATTTATATCATTCTTTGTGTAGGCTATCTCAAGAGATTCTTCGCGAGCACATCACAACTGATCAGTTCAAACAATTCATCCAAGTACATTAAAACTCTATGAAAATCCCTTAGTTGTTTAGAGAAATTGATTGTTAATGTTGTTTAGTCACTAGTTCATCAACTACGAAGTTGGAAGAATAAGTAGACACCTGCAACCATTGAAGAGGATAGAAGCTTTCCTTTGACATCGCTCCCCAAACCCTAAAATTTATTATCCTATTATTTGTTTCTTACGGGACATCTATGAAAAATAAATTAATTGTGATTATATTTCCCAATTATGAAATATCTACCAGTTTAATGGTGCAGAGCATATGTAATTCTAGTAATGTGAGATCTTATATATCATAAATGATAATACCACGAATCTAGAAAAACTCGCCTTCCTCAATTGTTGTGGAGATAAAAATACATGTGTTTGTCGAAATGAAACACTCACTTAAAAATGGAAATGAGTATATTATGGACAATGCGAGTTGTGKCCTAGCTTGAGMTTTATTAAGAATTTTGGTAGTGGCAGCATCCAACTCCTAATATAAGAGGTTGATCCCCATCCTTCCACTGCTAGTGCCTTGCATCGTAGACAAATTCACACCCCAATCTTAGATTTTATAGATTACATATTTATTTATATTTTTAGATAAGAGTRGTCCTTGTGCTCCCACTTTATATCAACATTGATKTWTTTAGAAATCTCATTACCTTGTTTYGACTTTATTTTTTATTTTATAAATAAAATAAAATAAAACCAAATCGAGAAAACTMCCCAACACTWYTTTACATTTTYGTGAATGATGCYCRAGGTAAATGTTGTMARAGTACAACATGTACTYCTAAACTAGAGSGATGYTATTGAACTTGAACCTRTGACCTCTTAGTTMTCTTTGACTTGAAAATGGTTGGTTCAAACCAATTAAGATAACTCATTGGGATTTTACTTTATTTTTTCCCAATAAAAAAATCACAATTTCTAATCATTGAAGAAAGAAATCATATTCTTTTGGCGCTCGTGGCACAATATAAAAGAGCAATTGCAAACACTAAGGCARTTAYAAGAGTGCAAATGCAAACTACACTTATAAGAGTACATAAATAAAAATTCATAACTAATATACATATCATTTATTTCCCTTTGAAAAATAATAATCAACTCTTCCCAATTTTCCCTTTTTCGTCGCCTCTTGCCACCCCTCTAAAGAAGGATCTACATTAACCAATTGTAAGTTTGTAGGTGGTACATTGGGATTCATAGAGGGAACTCATTATTTATTTTAACCAGAGAAATCAATTTCATGAAGTCACTTTGTTCCACCTAAAGAAGATTTGGGAACAACTAACATCTTCAAGGAGGAAATATCGGTAGCCATGTCTTCTACGTTAGCCTCTGAAGAAGGAATGGATCCCCTTATCGGTACTTGTGATTTTTTATCCTCATTTTGATCATCGTCATTTTTTTAAAAATTCCAACTTTTTTATTTTGTTGTCGTCCTTTTTTCTCCAAGAGGATAAACATGAGCATGGGGACAAGAAGCTAATAGATGGCCATGGGTTATAACATATCCATCGATGAAATGTCGTGTTCTCATAATCCAAGACCTTGAGTGTATTGTATTTTTTTCGAATAGAGAATCGCTTTGTTTGGAAGACCCTTAATAAGGTCTATCTCAACACAAATGTGATCGTATGTACATAATCCTGCCAAATCTCTCTCGATATCTACTTTGAGGTAAGTGACAAAGAGTTCCTAATATCCTCAGAAACTGGTAAATTCCATAAATGCAATCACTTATTAGGGATACGAACCCAAACTGACATTCTAGTAATTTTCATAGAGTTAGGATCAAAATTTGTGAACCAAAGATTTATTAAAATAATTGTGTTTCCCTAAAACTATGGACTCTCCTTAAAAATTGTTTGAGAAAATAAACACGATCAAAGCACTGAATGATACAAAAATTTACATTACATATTTGGACATTGCTATCTCAAGGGTAACAAAATTATAATTTTAGACTTTTTTTTCCAAGTTACATCACCTGAGGAAAACCCTTGAGTACTTCCCTTCATTTTGAGAATGGTACCCAGGGTAAACCCTAGAATCTTCAAGGAACAAGGCCAATAAAAAACATTGCCTGAAGCCATTAAAACAATATACTCTTTACAAGCTCAACATGTCACTTGCGAGAATTGAACCTAGGTGGGGAGGATAACAATAATTCCCCCCAACAACCCTAGCTAGACCCAATTGACACATGATCATTTTGGACTTGCCACTATGCAAAAAATATTGTGATTCTATTGAAAGACATTTCTACAACCCAATATGGTAGAGATGTTGTCATGTGGGTAACGCTTATGCCATCATATGTTGATTTAAAAAATTAAATATTTAAAACAAATAATAATAGTAGTAGTATATTTTGCAAATATAGATATACAAAACAAACAAACAAAACTCTATATATAAAAGAGAAATATTTGATACTTAGACATAATACAAACACTAATAGAGAGATAAAATTCTATAATGTTGTGTGGTAGAGATGTTGTCACGTGAGTAATGCCTATGTCATCATATGTTGACTTAATACACACACACACACACACACTTACCATCACAGATCCATCTTAACTCTGGATCTATTGTGCATTGAGAGGGATCAAATCATTCGATGTGAAAACCTTTTTTGGGGATCCAACGCCTTAAAATGATAAAAATTCAATGAATACAATCCACTCAAGGGGGGAACCTCCTTTTACAATATATCCAATTCAGAATACAATATGAGATGTGTTAATATGATCCTAAGACTAGGTCTCCTTGGTATATATATAGGAGACAAAGGGTACAATTATAATGAAAGGGTATCATGAAGGGTTCTAGCCGACATACAATTATAATACTATAAATGTAATAATTCGATATCTAAGGCTTAATAAAGGGATTTACACATAAAATGGGCTTTGTCTAGGTCTTAACATGCCCCTCCCATTCAAACAAGTGTTGTCCTCAACATTTGACTAACTGCGGGTGTTTCTGCATGAAGAAATCATCTTCCCATGTTGCCTCTTCCACTGGTAGGTTCTTCCATTTGACGAGGTACTATGTGATTGCTCGATTTATCAGTTGCTTAATCCTTGTTTCAAATATTATTTATGGTCCTAGTATGATTTTCCCTTCTTCATTAATCTCTAGTAAAATAGTTTGGATTGGGATATTATTGTCAAATACCTTCTTTAAGCAAGAAACATGAAAGACTGGATATACACGTGAAGATGGAGGCAACTCCAATTTGTAAGTCATACTTCCAATCCTTTGCAAAACATTATAGGGGCCATACTATTTGGGTGCTAATTTACTATCCTTCTTTTGTTGCTTGAGGAACATTTGTTTATATAGTTGTAGCCTCATAAATACCCAATTCCACACTTCAAACTCCCTTTCAATGCATTGTTGATCTACTCGTCGTTTCATCCTATTTTGTGCCATAACCAAGTTGTGCTTCAATAGTTTGAGAACCTCTTGTTGGTTCCCTATGTGGTCCTCCACTGCTTGAATATTTTTATTCCCTTTCAAGGGTCATGTAATGGATGGAGGATGATATCCATAAAGTGCCAAAAATGGGGACATTTTTTAGGACGTATGGAAGGATGTGTTGTACCACCATTACACCAATGGAAACTACTTGACCCAATGTGTCTGTTTACCGAATGCAAAGCAATGAAGATATCCTTCTAGAAATTTAATCACAGTCTCATTTTTCCCATTGGATTGAGGGTGATAAGTTGATTTGTTAGTGAATTGAGCACCCAAACAAGAAAATAATTTAGTCCAAAAATTTCTAGTAAAAATTGGATCTTTGTCACTTACAATAATCTTGGGGACTTCGTGTAGCTTTTGAACTATTTCCATGAATGTTGCGGCTATTGTACTTGCATTAAAAGGATGAGAAAGAGAGCAAAAATGGGCATATTTTGTTAGTCGATCCACTACTACCATGATGAAATTGTTTCCTTCGGATTTGGGTAAACCTGTAATAAATTCCATTGAAACTTGTTCCCAATGTTGACTTGGTGTAGCTAATGGTTGTAGGAGACCTTGTGTCTTGATTGTTTCTCCCTTATTATGTTGGCAGACTAAACATTCAGACACAAACTTTTGAACATCATTTTTAAGACCTTCTGAGAAAGAATCATTCTTGATCATGTGGTATGTTTTCAAGAATCTTAAATGTCCTTCTATAGGAGAAGTGTGCAATTCCAGAAGGACCTTCTGTTTGAGTTGGGAATTCTTTAAAAAATATAGGCGATCATAATACTATAGCAAATCATTCTTCCATACAAAATTATCTAATGAACTATGGTCCTCATGTAGTTGTTGAACAATCTTGCATACCTTTTGATCTTGCTTCCATTATATTCTTGCTTCTTCCACCCAATCAAATTGCGGAATAGAAATAGCACATAGTGAACCTTATATTTCTTCTTCTTTCCTTGAAAGGGCATCTTTTTTTTTGTTTGTTAGTTTGCCCATGACTTGTGGGAATAACCTGTGGCTGAGAAACCGTGACTCAGGGGCATCTAAGCCGTCAAAATCACCCGAGGATCGCACCCGGCTTGAGCCACACCAACCCTTAACATGGCTGGATTTTTTGTCCCCGCAGGTTTCGAACCAGTGACTTTAACATTAAGGAGTGCCTTAACAACACACTCGATCACCGACTGTCCTACACATCGGAGACTTGAAAGGGCATCTTCCACAACATTATGTTTTCTTCTTTTTTTGTAGATAATTTCAAATTCATAACCTAGCATCTTTGTAACCCATTTTTATTGCTATTTTGAAGATAATCGTTGCTCCAAGAAGTACTTCAAACTGTCATGATCTATTTTTACTTTGAAGTGTCTTCCTATTAGGTAAGGACACCATTTTTGAATTGCATGTAGTATGGCCAACATTTCTTTGTCATAAATGGATTTGACTAAAATTTTGACTTTAAGTTGGTTGTTTTCAAAGGAAAAGGGCCTTCCTTCTTACATAAAAATGCACCAATTCCATGACCCGAGGCATCACTCCACAATAAATGCTTTTCTAAAGTCCGAGGTGGCAAGGATAGGAGTTGTACACATAGCCTCCTTAAGTTTTTCAAAAGCTTCAGTTGTTTCTTCAGTCCAAGAATATGCTTCCTTCTTTAATAATGGTGTTAGAGGTGTTGTTATTTGACCATAATTCTTGACAAAGTTGCAATAATATCCTGTCAACCCTAAGAATCGTCTAAGTATCTTCAAGGTTTTGGGAATCGTTCATTCTCTCATAGCTTTAATTTTGTTAGGGTCCACTTTTAAACCTTCATGAGATACAACATGACCTAAATATTCCACTTCTTGAATCCCAAAGGCACACTTGGAAGGCTTTGCATAAAGTTGTTGCTCTTCCAATAGTTGTAATACTCTGTCAACATGTTGTATATGCTCTTCCCAAGATTTGTTATAGATTAGTATGTCATCAAAAATTACTAACACAAATTTTCTAGGGAAGGGATTGAAAATAAAATTCATCAAGCTTTGAAATGTTGACGATGCATTAGTAAGTCAAAATGGCATAACCAAAAACTCATAATGACCTTCATGTGTTCTAAAAGTTGTTTTAGGAATTTCTTCTTGCCTCATTCTAATTCAATGATATCTTGAACGAAGATTCGTCTTAGTAAATATTTTTTCTCCATGAAATTCATCTAATAATTCATCAAATATAGGAATAGGAAACTTAGCTTTGATGGTCATTTTGTTGAGTTGTTTATAATCTAGACACATATGCCATGAACCATCCTTTTTTGTAACTATCACCACTGTTGAAGAGAAAGAACTTTGGCTAGGTTGAATGATGTTGGGTTCTAACATTTCCTGGATCATGTGCTCAATCTCACTCTTCTATAAATATGGATACACGTAAGGCCTAATGTTAGGTGGTACACTTCTTGGTTACAAATGAATAACATGGTCATGATCTCGAGCAGGTGGAAGACCCTTAGGCATTTCACCAAATACCATGGAATGATTGTTGATAATTGTTTGGAGGTCTAATGGAGCAAAGGATATAGATGTTTGAACATCAAGTGAGCACAAATGTGTAATTACACCCTGGTGTCCCTTTTTGAGTAATTTTTTCATGCTATTAGAGAATATCATTTTAGAGGGTTTCCCTTGGATACCTCTAAGCTCAATTTCCTTTCCATATGAGAAAAATCTCACGAAAAGGTATTGAAAATTAAGGTCCACTTTCTCTAATGATTGTAACCATTGCACCCTGATACCCCCCCATGCCTAGAGGTGACTAGAGGAGATCATGTCTCTTGTCCCGCAATGGATACAGTGATCCTGACCATGATGGTGGCCAGCATGTCCACAAATGGTAGCTCAACATCCACCCTCATTTACCTCTACAACTACAGATCAACCAAGGCTCATCACATCCAAGCAACCTAGTGTATGGGAGATGGTAAGCCAACGTCGCCATAATTTATGTTAGTCCTTCTTTCATGCGAAGTGTTGTGCTTAATTTGTTGGGCATGTGGATAATGATCTTTGGTTGAAGTTGGAACTGGCTTGGGAAATTGTGTTTGTTGTATTGTTTCACCTTGGCGGTCAACTTATGTGCCCTAGTCTCGTGTTGTCACCACCTAGGGAAAATGGGTACTGTTGGGGGGCCCTCGCAAGGGTAAAGTTTCATTCCCCGCTATATTTAACACTTTCCATTCTGGAGCCTCTCATAGTATACCAAACTTTGGTAATGGGTCATGGTTCATTCTCTCATGAGAAGAAGGGCATGAAGGCCCAAAGGTTGATGTAGCTAATACACATGTATATACTACAAATGATAAAGGCCACCATAAAATCCATAGGCTAGCTTGAGCTATACCCCCTCTAATGGTAATTTCCGTAGTTCTCATGATCTGGGTGCATCCAGGAATGTTCAAAAATTGATCATCTCAAATGATATTGAAAATGAATTCATTATGTAGAACTCGACAAGATATTTCCAATGCAATTTGGATGGCCTCCAAAAGACGTCGTATGAGGAAGTTATGGCCTTTTAAATTTTTGGAAAAAATAGGTTAAATGGAAAAAGGGGTGCCATGTGGCATCCCCATAGGATGTCACGTGGTAGTACATATAGGTATGGTTATATGATGTGGCAGCATAACAGATGGACACATGGCATCACCAAAGGCTGACACTTGGCATCACTGAAAGGATGACACGTGGCAGTATGGATGACATGTGGTAGTATGGTGTTGATGTGGCATAGTACTGACAAACACGTGGTAGTATGGTGCTAATGTGGCACAGTACTAATGGACACGTGGCGGGTGGTAGTAGGGAAGGATGACATGGAAGATGACAAGTGGAAGTACGAATGATAGGTGGCAGCTAACGCAGTAGGTTAATTGTGCATTGACATGGGTTTGACTATACAACATATGGGTCAGTAAGAGCGTGACACGTGGACCAATGAGATGGTGTCATGTGGCACTACAGATTTGTCCAATGTGGCTTGGGTATCAAAATTTGTTGGGTTGAAGGGGAATCAAACTCGAGACCTCCAACAGATCAAACCAAAAGACTAACCATTGGGCTAACAGTCACAATTGAATATGCCAACGAGAATATTATATTTAAAGTGTATTTTTATAACCAATTTCCAAAAGGGAAGGCCGTAGGGCTCGAACCCGTGACCTCCACCGAAATATTCTAACATTTTAACCATATGCTCTGACCGTTGTGCCAACAGTATGACTTGTTTAAATCCATGAATATATATGTATTTAAGTTTAAATAAATGTCCAACAACATAAGAATATTCCAAGCCCATGGGATAGACCCTAGGTCTTGTCTATAAAGTCCATACGCCCAACCATTGTACAAACATAGATTTGCATGCCAAGTTGGAGAGCGAGTGCATTGAAAATTGGCCAAAGGGTTATTGCATTGTTTTGCATGCCAAGGGTTCATGAGATTTTGAGCCTTGGGGACTCTTTGAAGGAAGTATAGGGTGTTTATAGTCAAAAATTTTGGTTTTTCTAGACGAAGATAATTTTGACACTCATATATGATTTTGTGTAGCAAATAATAAGGTCATTGTAAAAACTTAAGTTGAAGTCATTATTGTATTGGGAATTTGAGCATTAATAGAGTGGTCTCTCTTTTGGAAGCGGACTCAAAGACGTAGCCCAAGATGGTTGAACTTCGTTATCAACTTGTGTAATGTACCTTCAGTTTTTTGCAAGTTATTCATCATTAATGAGGTTTTGGATAAGTAAGTGAATTCATATGTTATTCTGTAAATAGTCAAGATGTTCTTAATTTTTTGAATCAGGTTGGATGTTAATGTATACTTAAGAATTAATTTGACATCTAAGTATTTATGGATCACCTCATGCGAATGAATGCACAATTATAAAGGACCATGGCCCAATAAGAAAATGAAGGAATAAGTCTTGAAACATGTAAAGGGGTCTTTCAATTAATGATTGGGTATCAAAAGGAAATTAAGGGGTTTAGAATGCAAAAAGTACCGAAGAAAGGGTATCTCAACCAACAAGTACTCGCTCTATAAAGATGCTCATATAAATGGGTTTAATGACACTATAATCCATAAAGTCAACCCTAATTCATATCACTATCACACTTACTCTTGAAGGGTTTCTTTATTTCCTACTTCCCTCGGGACCTATCCCTCTACCTAGGTATTTTATTTCCTTTTTAGGTTGGCACACTTAATAGGGTTGGATGAAGGCGCTTCAATACTCAAACTTGCCAACTCACATGAAGTCCTTGGATGGTGTGATGCTTGAAGGGGATGTTGAGGTGATTTATTTACATGTTTTATATCTTAAGTAACAACTTACTTTGCATGATTTAAGTACTAATATTTCTTATGAACATTGGCTTACCTTGTCTTATACTTTGCTTTGTTTTGGATGGCCTTTACATGGTTCTTTGAGGGACGTCCTAGGCTTGTACCCAGGACGTTGTGCCTTTATTGTAGGACTTTTTCATGTGTGATGCAGAGCAATGAATTATCCAGTGACTCACCACATTCAGACATCAACTATAACATCCTTGGAACCTTGTATGATGGAAAGATGGACTTGGTTTTAGGAGATTTTGTCATAATGGCACATAGATGGTGTTATCACATATTCCTATCAAGACCTTGGGGATCTGTGTTTTCTCCTGTGTCTGTAATTTTGCTTGTCTTCTCCCCTTCTATCGACTGATCGTGGTTTTCCTTTCCCATCCCGGCATGTCTTTCTCTTTCATTTGCAGTCATCCTTCTCGATCGACTAGTCCTTCCTTGTCAATATGCTCGGAAGAGATTGGCCCTGAATTCCTCTGTTTCTTCTGAAGGCTGATCCCTCCTCCCTTTACCTCCATCATTGAATCTTTGCCTTCCCAAGCCTAAGTTTGGTCGGCCAAACCCCCATTCCCACAGTCTGTAACACTAGAAATAGTCAAATAGCGAAATCAAATCAAGCGAGCGGGCAAAGACTGGCTTCAACGACGATGATCTATCATCGAGGCAAATCGACGGTCATCGGGTAAACCTAAGACGTGGAGTTTCCCAAGGTTTAGCACCAAGGCTCGTCCCTACTGGCCAAAGTCACGATTTAATTTATGCCATCTGATCTAGGCGGGGGATAGATGGCAACCGAGTGTGCTACCCGGGGGTCGACATTTCGAGGTTTTCGTTAGCAAACGCACCCATAGCCCGAAACTCGAAATTCAAGAAGCGCCCATGATTTTAGCCATGGGTCGTAGCCAAAGGCCATATGGCGGAGCTAAAGGGACGGGGCCAACATAAGTTTGCCCCGTCGCGATTTCGGCCACCGGGACTTTGAAAGGTGAAGGGTTGCTCCTCCCATTGCATTGGGAATTGTCGATTAGCGAAAGCGCCTACGGGTTGGGCCCACGGTCCTAGTGCCCGGTATCAAGGTAGCAAGGCTGGAAAGCGGGGGTTAGTTGAATTTAAGCGCTTGTTGAGCAGCGGGCGATCATGGTCATTCAATAAAAGGAGATCTGGACTGTCAATCCTTGTGGATAGGTGGCAATCATTTGAACATGTCGCAAGATTCGGTGTCGGGGATTTTGAAAACACAGGAACACGAATTTCCGGTAGGAGAAGTCCCAAAATTCCTTTGAATATAGTTGCGGGGTCATGGCCCTGGGTTATATTAAGGGTGGAACCATAAGAAAGGAGGCCAATCTCCGAGCCTTGGAGAGTTTGCAAGTGGTCGTCTCTTGTGCCTATAGTCTCGGCCACTCTCTAGGGAAGGAAGTAGTTATTGAAGATTGACTAGGTGGTTGAAACCTCAGCTCAATCCATAAATGGAAGGCGTGGAAGGTCTAGAGCAGTCAGCCCGTGGTACCCCTGTGTGTAGGTCCTCCTGCAAGAGCCATGCTGATCTGATGTTCCCGTCAGACAAGAAGAGCCTGTGCATGCTAACTTGGAATTTAATGGCTCAGCAACTCTCCTGTTGTCAGTGGCGAGTTGCTCTAAGTATATATACTCAGTTTTTATGTTTTTGTAAGGGTCGATGGTTGAGCTAGGCTCCAGTATTGTAAAGTTTTGATGAAGCACTGGTTTCTCTGGTTATGTATCTGTATTTGAGACTTCTTGTTTAATGAAAGTCAGCTTCTTTTCATATCTTTGTAAACAGTTGTGTTAAAACACTCGAAATTGAAGGATCCAGTCGAGGGTATTTGTGTTGTTGTGATGTATGTTTGATCATAGCAATATTATCACCAGTTTTAGGTAGTTTCCTGTGTTATTTTCTCCCTCTTACACTGAGTAGTTCGGAATTGGAGGATCTAGTTGAGCTGTTACAGTAGCATTGTGAAGTAGGTTTGATCACTGTGTTGGTGTGATTATGTCATCTTGGCACATTTCAGTGTCTTGTTTTTCTTCTTCATGTTGCTGGAAGGCCTGATGCCCATAGCAGTCTTGTCCACCACTCTCATCAAGTCTTCCCTCTGCTCATTTTAAACTCAACTTCCTGACTAAAGTTAGATCAAGACCTCACCTACTGGTGCATGCATGGCCTAGTTTTTTGAGTTAAAGTGATATTCTCCTGGGTCTATGCCCATTCGACCACCCCAATTTATCATCGTGACATATAAAACTGATGGCTATCAGGCTTACTCCTGCTGCAATCCAGGAGTGACTTCTGGTGCTAACAGATGGGCTAAAATCCCACAGGATGGGCAGAGTACCCCAAGGCTTATTATTCACTCGATCAAGGACGTTATTGCAATAGATAGCCAGACACATGTAGATATGAGATGCAACTCCCTCCAGCCTGGACATAGTTCCCTAAACCCTTGACGTCACTCTCCATTTGACCATGACATCATATTTTAGGATTTGATCGTGCTAGGTTTTGATGGACATTTGGGGTGTCGGTATTTATTGGCATGACCTTGGGTGAGGAGATACACAATTTGTAATCACTTCATCTTGGATTGGTGCCACGTGGACTTTGGAGGCCCTCCCTTAACCTAGGAAGGCTTGACATCTCCACATGTGTGGCACTAGTGACATGTTATTTTCATTTTTACATTTTGTAAAGGTTAAATGAGGGGTTGGCCCCACTTCAAATTAAACTTATGTTATGTTATGTGGAAAAATCTCCAATCCTAGCCTCATATATAAAGTCTAGTGTCATTGTCATTTTGGATCAAGACATTCCACTCTCATTTTGAGGGGTAACACTTCTAAAGTTTCACTTTTATGCTTGAAGGAGGTTCTTTTGTGGATGCTTTTCTCATTTGGATGGATATTTTTTGTAATTAGGGTTTTATGCTCTAAATGGTGAAATTGCTACTTTGTTACAAGTAATATTATTTTGTTGAAACCCTAAGAGGAAGACATAAGTGCTTCTCTTCCTTACAAAGATTTATTTGTCCAAGTTTGTGAAACATCCTTGCCAAGGTTAAAATCTTGACACTTAAAAGTGCTTGCACCCTAGATACCCTTTCCTCAAAGTCTAAAGCCTAAGGCCCAAACGTGCTTGCACCTTAGGGTTTGGACTCTACCTCTCTTGCTTTAATTAAATCAATCTTCAATTTTAATGCATTTGAGACTCCATAGGCCCCAGAAAGACAAAACCCTGATCTAGGAGTGATATTGTGGCTAAATTAGTTGTTAAAATCAATCTTCTCAATCTCTCAAGCATCCTACTAACTCTAACCCTAGAAGACTTTGAATATTTATTTTTACTATTATAAAAGTTTGCTACAACCACTCGAAACTACATTACATTGATGCATACACCTATCTAAAGGTGGCTTTACTTGTTCAAAAACTACCTCTAGTGATTGGGTAATAATCTATTGGTTTAATGCTTACTTTTCATGGTCAATTGTTGTGTTTATGAGCATTATTTCTTCTTGTTGGAGTAGTCTCTTCTATATTTGGATCTTGTGGTGGTTCCAATTCCTTATTTTCTTCCTCTTCACAGTCTATGTAGAATAATTTCTTCTCACCGCATTTATGTCCCTTGATGTACTTGTTGTGACAGTTGAAACATATTCCTTTTGCTCTTCTTTCATCCATTTGTTGAGGTGTCAACCTTGTTGGTTGAGCTACGCTTGTCTTGTGAACCCCAAACCGATATATGTTTCATGTGTATGCTCCAATGGTAGACTTTTGTGTAGCCTTATTCTTGGCTTGAATATGATGAGAAAATTGCATAGATTCCATGATATTTGTGAGATGTCTTAAGAAAATATCATGTTTAATGTCTTGTTTTAATCCACCCATGTAAGCTTCCAACAAATTTTCATCACTTATGTCATCCACCCTTGTGGCCAATATCTGAAATTATGAATTATAGTCTTCAATATCACCTAAGTGTTTGATTCTTGTCAATTGACTAAAGTAGTCTTGTTCCCACACTTTCTCGTATTGTGCTTCTAAGTCTCTTGTAAATAAACCCCAAGTATAATGATAGAAAGGGAGCTTCCTTTTACTTACCCATTGATACAATTGATATGGTTTTATCTCAAAGTTCAAGGTTGCTATGTGAATCATTTTATCATCATCCATAATATTATGTAGTTCAAAATATTTCTCTATTTGGTTCATCCATGTAAAGACATTTGTTCCATCAAACTTATTTAATTCAATCTTGGGAAAGTTGATTTAGGATTCCCATCGTAATTAACTCCACTATTAAAGTTAAATACACATGAAATTCCTTATTATCGGTAGGTTGTTGAACCGGAACACTACCTTTATTTTCCTGAGTTCCATGCATTTTGATATCTTCTTTAGAGAGTCTCTCATCTAGAGCATGAAAGATCATGGAAGACAATGAATTTTGCAATTCCTTCGTGGATTTTTGTATTTCTTCTTTATTTTCATCCATATTATTTTTCATGTCATCCATCTTATTTTCCATATGGGCACTATTTTCATTCATCTTCTCATCCATCTTATTTTCCATTTCAACCATGTTTCTTTTCATAGTTTCATCCATCTTATGTTCCATTTGTTCGTTATTTCCAGTGATCCCCTTTTCTATCTAGTGATAAATCTCTTAGATTTAATCTTGAGTCATGGTCGATTTCTCTGGAGGTTTATTTGGTGAAGTAAATTTTGGAGGAGCCTTTGGAGCCATGTGAGAAAATACTATTTTTCCTCTTTTTCCTCTTTATTACAAATTTTGAATCACCAAAAACAGATCTTCCAATAAAAATTTATGCCAATTGTAAGTTATGTACCTTTCAAGCCCTTATATTCGAGGCTATCCTCCTGGTCGACCTTCCTTCTGATATATTTCTGAAATTTCAGCATTTAGTACTTTGAAATGTCTTATCGGCAATGCCACAAGTCTGACCAAAATTGGATGTGCCAAGTGAAAATTAGGGTAACTTTCCCAAACCTTGCTGATTTTTTGCCTTTCCAGGAAAGTGACCTTGTACAGAATGCCACATGTCCAATATTTGATATCCGATTATGAAATTTGTACCCAAAATACTATTGACTTTCCTCCAAAAAAAATTAGTCTTATGGAATTTGGATCCTCGTTGAAGAAGATATGATTGTTTTACCCAGAACACATGTTCAAGACTAGTTATATGGCTAGTAAACAAACCCTTTATTCCACAGTGTGTATCTCTGAACATATAACAACCCGGATGCTGAAATTTGAACCACATGTACCTTGAGATGTATTTTAAATAACCTCCAATTTTCGATGTCTGAAGCATCCTAGAAAAAAAGTTAGAGCGAAAATTCCAATATGACGTGCTCGAAGAAGAAAAACCCTAGGATCAATGCTCTAATACCAAATGTTAGGATCCAACACCTTAAAAATAACAAAAAGTCAATGAATACAGTCCACTTTGAGGGGGAAACCTCCTTTTAAAATATATCCAATTAAAAATACAATATGGGATGTGCTAAAATGATCCTAAGACAAGGTCTCCTTGGTATATATATAGTAGACATAGGGTACAATTATAATGAAAGGGCACCGTGATGCATTCTATCCGACATACAATTATAATACTATAAATGTAATAATTCAATATCTAAGGCTTAATAAGGGGTTTTGCAGATAAAATGGGGCTTTGTTTAGGTCTTAACACCTTTCCTCCAGTTTTTTCAATATAAAAAAGGTTTTCACCTCGAGGGACTTGATCCCTCTCTGCACATGATAGATATAGAGTTAAGATGGACTTACGTTGGTCACACGTGCATGCCATGTGACAATTCGATATTACACAAAAGGAATTACACATTTCTCTCGTACTGAGAAACACACCATTGAAATGTTTTAATGGTAATAAGGCATCAACCTCATCCTATAGTTTTGATGGATAATGTAAATACCTCATTTTAAAAAAGGTGTAGAAGGATGCAGTCATAACAATGGACAACAATATATAGAGAGAGAGAGAGAGCCTGGGGAAACCCACCGAGAACTTCCCCTCATTTTGAGGATGGTACCTGGAGTAAACCAGTTTTGTAGAAAGAAGAGGCTTTTTCGATAGCTTGCTCATTTAAGAGCTCAACATGTCACTTGTGGGAATTGAACCTGGGTGGGGGGGAAAACACCCCTCAACACAAACCACTCGGGATAAACCCAATTGACACACACACACACACACACACACACACACACACACACACACATATATATATTCATTAGTTTCGTTAACATTGGATTTACCATAGCATTTTTATCTTCTTTTAACATTCAATAATCATATACTGAAATATATAAGCACAAGATAAACAAGCACAAGAGGACACAAAGATTTATCCTAGGAAAACCCCAAACTCGGGGAAAAACCCAACTAACTTTTCTTAGAGAGAATATTTGAAAACAACCATGAACATGCTCTTATCACAAGAGCGAACCAACAATGAAGAACAAAATACTTATATCTTCTTCTTGTCAAACCCTAGCGAGGGTAGACAATTGAGTCACCACAAAACTAGCACAACTGATAACCGCAACTGCAGTTGCTATTGCAACTCCTACTGTAACTAGCACAAAGCAATTAGGAAGCACCACACAACCTTAGCACAACTCTTCCAGAGGTAGCGCACAAGAGAGATCACAAGGAACCACCAAGAATATCCTTCCCCGAGTGGGGTGCACTCTCCAAGAGAACCAGAAACCAAAAATAATGAAATTGTTGCAACTGCCTAGTGCGCACTACAGAAGGAGGATTGTGTGGTTGTACAAATGAACTGACCATGACTTGTATTTATACTAATTTGGGTGCCTGTCTGGGGCCGATTTCTTATTCTGGATCTTCAAATTTACTTTATTATTTATGTGGGCCGACTTCTATTCCTGGAAATTATATTTCCACTTTATTATTATTTCGTGTGATCTAACTTCTCTTTTGTGGTCTTCTATTTTACTTTGTTATTTTACGGGTTGTTCTTCAATTGTTCAATGGTCTTCCTTTGACTTCTTGGAATCTTCTTTTTCTCTAAGAAAATTTGTCCAATAGGGAATACCTCTCGGAGCTAC